>JAULBS010075531.1:0-20680 GCA_032355785.1 Symmetromphalus regularis
TTATAAAACCTAACCCTAACCTTATCCCTGACTCAAATCCTCTTCCCATAACCCCTTGCCCCTCCTATTTGCCAGGGCTGGCTCTGGCACAACAGTAACATTTGCCAAATTTCTATAAAAATGTCAAAAATTGTAAAGTCATCTTTTTCTGCACTTAAAATTTTAAATTGATATTATTAAAAGAAATTATTTTGCCTGATTACATTAAAATTAGCCAAATGTTTTTTAATTTCCCCATTGGCGAATTTGGGGAGTGGCAGAGCTAGTCCTGTATTTGCAGTTATAAAACAAAAAAACTAGCCCTGGTAGGTTAGTGGTTACAGTGTTGAACTTGAGGCTGGTACTGTGGTAGGTACTAGGATCCAATCTGTTGAGGCATAGCGTTTTTTAGTGCTGGGACATACTGCTTATTGATTGGCAGTAACCGGTAATTAATAAGCTGTATGCCCTGGACTAAGCATTTTTAGTCTAGGTACCACATCCAACCCAGAGTGAGTGCTCAGAAAGACTATTAAAAGGGAAACTTTAGAGGAAACCACCACACCCTCTCACCACACCTGCAACCATCACCAAAGACTCAACAGGTTAACCTGAATGACACAGACACCATAAAAAGGATGTGTGGAGATGCACACATGAACCATCACCAAGTTGGAGCAATGCCAGCTTTCGAGCCTCGAAGCGATTCAGCGTTAGAGGCAGAGTATCAGGTCACAAGAAACAAACTTCGAAGATACGGAATCCGAATGGGACAGGCCTGTTAAAACTCCAAATAAAACACGACGGTCATCATCTTTGGTTATAAATACATCATATGTAACTGAACGAGAAGATGAAACATAACAAATTGTATACCCAAATTCCCATTCCAAGTATATTTAATTTTCTGTTAATGAAACATGTTTTAAAAAATCCAGATTTTATATTTTATATTCAGTCACAAAAATATGAAATATTCCAAACAGAGTTTGATAGCTTGCGAACTAAACAGCTACCAGTAGAGTTAATGCCGGAATGTACAGTGGCATAATTCGCATTTTAACACATAAAAATCGTATTTATTTCAGAATGTGAAAATTATAGTAAATAAATATTTTTGTTGCAGAAAAATAAAGACTTATTTATTTTTAATATTTCAGATATATGCTGACCTGTGGATCAGATGGTGATGTGCGTATCTGGGAAGGTATTGACGACGATGATGCTGTTTCACATCGTGTTGGTGACAGGGTTTATGCTGTTGCACATAAGGTTTGGCTATGTTGAATTATGGTTCTTTGCATATATCTCCAGCATGAATGTCAAGGGAAACAACTCTTATAAGAATGAAGTCACGTGAATAACCTGTATTAAAAAAACTGTCTCCCATAATTCAAATTAAACAATAAGACATTTGGTTGACATAATAATAAAGTGTATTAATATTATTATGTTTAACAATGTATCTTGACATCACCAGATTATCTATTTTCCATTCCAACCAGTGGTCCACAACTGGTTCATCAAAGGCCACGGTATGTGCTGTCTGTGTGACAGTGCATATAAAAGACCCCTTGCTGTTTATCGGAAAGAGTAACCTATGTGGTGGCAGCAGATTTCCTCTAAAATAAATATGTCAGAATGACCATATGTTTGATGTCCAATAGCCAATGATAAGATAAAAACCAATGTGCTCTAGAGTGTTGTTAAATAAAGCAAACTTTACTTTTCACCAGATTTTCTTTTTCAGAATGGCCGCTTTTTCACAGCGACAGATACCAATTCAATCCAAGCACACACGTTTCCTGCAGGAGCACCAGATGGAATTGTTACACGTTTTACTGCCCCTGTCACTCACATGTGCTTCAATCAGTCCGGTACTACTATGATTGCTGGAGCCAGGTACATGCATACACTGTTATTTGTAAAACCACCACTAAAATAAATATTTGTGCATGTTACAAGTTGGTATTCTTTTTCATTTTCACTCAAAATGTTTTAATATAGTGAATTTATTTATTGGTATTCAGGTACTGAAAAAACCCATTGATGTTAAAATTAATACGAATAAGTAAATAATGCGAGAAATAGAATGACTCATGAAATAATTAACATCTTTTAGTTTTACCCACAATGCTGAATTTGTTTTAAAAATGGAAAATGCATTAATAAAAATAAGAATTTTAGTGTACATCTTTCATAACACATTTATATTTTATGATTTAAACTATATTTTATTTTGTAATATAATAATTATATATTGGAGCTAATCCCTTGATTTACTTTTTGATTTTCTGAATTATTTTCAGTGATTTCACGATCAAGATAATAGTAGTTGATACAAGCAGTCACAAGGTGTGTCATGGACACGAGGCTCCCATTTTGAGTGTTGCCATTGATCCTAAAGAAGAATTTTTTGTAAGCTACTAATTATGCTTTCAAATTGTTAGTTTTAGTGATTCCAATCATTTTTTCTTAACATGTTTACTAGCGTCTACAACTTACTTTTTTGGGGGGGGACCTTCAAATAGGGTGGACTTAACAGGACATAACAGCAAATATAAAAATTATTCATTGGGCAGACACCTCATTGTGAAATTCTGACCCTGCTTTTTTTCCATTGTGTTTGTATGAACATGTGATCAGATGTTTACACATTTTTCTAGATTTTACATAAATGATAGAAATGATTTTTCAAAATAATACTTTAATTGCTTACATAAAGGTTTGATTTTTAAAATTGTTTCTTGGTTTTTACTTTAAAATATGAGATTGTTCAATTTTTATAGTGTTTGCCTAAAACCAAGTTATATTTATTACAGGCATCATCCAGCTGTGATGGTAGTGTTAAAGTTTGGAAGATGGAAGATCAAACTGTGGTTAAATCATGGAATCTCTTACAGAAGAGTAATGATATTAGGTAATTATAATAACTAAATTACAATCTTTCCTCTGAAATTAATTTGTAATTCTATCAGAGTGTCTCCTTTGAATCCAGTCCAGTTGCAGTCAAATCTGACATGTTTCTATTTTTTGGATGACTAGGTCTGTTAAACATTTAACTAACTGACTTGATCACAATTGCAAGTTCAACCTAGCAAACCTTGTAATCTTTTTTTGTTTAATGACACCCTAGAGCACATTGATTTGTTAATCATCGGCTATTGGATGGAAAACATTTGGTTTTGAACCACTGTACTGGGCTTGAGAGTCTGACATTCTACGGCTGGACCACCGAAGCTCACTGAAATTTGAAATCATCAAAACGGCTATAAAAGCAGCTGTATTATTGGTTTATAGCAGCATTATATTGCTGTCCTAAAGTATGCTTATTTTTATTAAATTTCCATCACAATGCCATAGCAAAATTATTTAGTGACAGGTACCATTGTAAATATGTGTTTTATGTGCTGACCCGGTCTAGACAAGCATTTGGCATTTTCAGTATTTTGCTTGGCTGTTCAAACTTGAAATTCTAACAGAACTCATTCTTTACTTTACGTCACAGGAATCCACAAAAATCTAGTTTCTTCATTCATGGATATGTTTTTTTTTTGACATTGAGAATTAAGTAAGAATTTAATTGTCGTAAATAGTATAATTATTTGTACATAGACATTTTATTTTCCAACAGATTTTACCTGATATATGACACGTGAAATAAAAAATATTAAAAGTAAAAATTTGATGATTGATTTTATAAGAATCTTAATTTAATTTAATTCCCATGACGTTCATATTTATTATATTATTAGAATCTTGATTCCCAGATTCCCCTGAAATACAAGCCCAGTAGTTGATTAACATTCTGTAGTATGATAATTAATAAAAATCTTCATGGATTCCCCTCTATAAGGCCTTGCCCTGGTTCAATTACATTATCTACCTCTAATTTTTTTTATTTGTATTTTGATTTCATATTTTTTCCTTTGTAGTTGTGTAAAATGAAATAATTGTCAAATTAATGTTTGTAAAGTGTTTTTACAACTGCTAAAACATATGCACTGAAGATGTCAGTAAACAGATTTATCTTTTTAAATTTTCTAGTTTGTCCAAGACGCTGTGTCGACTGTGTTGGTCTCGTGACGGAAAGGCAAGTATTTAATATTATCCTTCCGCAGTAATTACACACTTGTGTTATATAAAATATTAGTTCACAAGCATTAAATTATATCATAATCAAATAGTGTACAAGATTCTTTAAATCTTAATGAAAGCGATCACTTTTTTTTGAAAAATGAATATCATATGGACTATAGTCAACAAAATTAAAGGCCACTAGACTTATTGGTCATTTTTGTTGTGCTAACTACTGCTGAGCCTAATACTCATACTACAAATACCATACCAGAAAACAATGTGTGCTATAGAAATCTTACGCTACATACCAAAAATGCATTTTGAATAATATAAATTATCACTTCATAGGTACAAAAAGAAAATATTTTATTTGGGCATTTTTGATTTGAACTAAACCTAATGTTTTGTTGTATATTTTTGTAGTATCTTTTTGTTCCTGTTGAAAAAGATATTCATGTTTACCATCGAGGCACATGGGAGAGATTCTTGTGTATTACCGACTCTCAACTTACTGAGGTGAGTATTATTTAGTTTTAAATCTTAAAATTTCTTGTTCCAGTCAGTGGTTCATTATTAGTATAACAAAGACCAACACCTGCAATTAAGAAAATGTCCATGGCAAAATAAATGCTGTGGAGAAATAGTTTCCATGGAAATTTTAGTGTAAAATATACTTTATTTTTAATAATAATAAATTTTTAAAAACATTTCTGTGACAAAAAAAGTGCCGCAGAGAATGAAAAACTGTAGCAATCTCCACAGCTTTGCCGATTGCCATGGGCAATTTCAGGGGTTGGAAGACCATGAATCGCAAAAACTATGTTTAACAACTAATAACTGCTGAATATATAAACAAAGTGCTAGGGCATCATTAAACAAACAATCCTTTCTTTTAAATCTCAAAGATCAAAGTGTGTAAGAATTATGTTTTATTTAGCTGCTTTTTCACTATTAGTATTATCTCAACAGATGTGAGCCTCAATGGTCGGGGTGGTAGGATATTGGACTCCCAAGCTGAAAACCGTGGTTCAAAACCTGTCACATACTGACTCACACTTTCCCTTACCTTTCACATCTAGACAATGTGTCTAAATTACAAAAGTTTTACATCCATTTAGCTGATGATTAATCAGTGTGCTGTGGCGGTGTTGATAAAAAAAAAAAAAAAAATTACTTGACAAATAGAAATATATCTGGACAGTTTATTTATTTACAATTTATTTGCAACAGCATCCTTGTATGAATTTAAAATGTCTGATGGATCTCTTTTGGCTATCAGCTGTATTGATGTCTTAGACCAGAAGACATGTTTTATTTAAAATGTAAATATTAAAGAAATAACAGTCCTTTGTTTTAAGTTGTATCTGTGATGTGTCTGTCATCTGATGGGTATTTTTGGCTGTCGGCTGTATTATCTTAGACTAAAAGACATGTTATATTTAAAATCTAAATGTTGGAGAATTACAAATACTGTATTTAGGTTATTTCTGTGATGTGTCTGTCACCTGATGGATCTCGTCTGGCAGTCAGCTATATCAATGTCTGAAATTTGAAGAAATGTTTTATTTAGGTTATTTCTGTGACGTGTCTGTCATCCGATGGATCTCGTCTGGCAGTCGGCTGTATTGATGGATCCATGTGTGTCTTAGACTGGAAGAAGAAAAAACTTCTCCAAAAGTAAGCACTATTCAACTATAACATAGATTTGATATTAATGCTCAGCAGGGTATGAAATTAGCATTTTTTCTAACTGGCCCAATTTGATTTCATATAATTATTATACAGGCCTAATCTGCCTGACAATCTTGCCAGTCATATAAATAATTTTTACAAATTTTAACCTATCTGTTTGCACTATATGCAGGCCTCATTTGACCATACGAAATGAGTAAAAACTTTGCTTTGATCTCGTCGACTTTGCCCTGTGACTTTCTGTCGGGTGACTTCAGAGTCGCCTTGGAAAAACAGAGGCCACTTGTTTAGCTGTGTTGCGTTCAAGAATTGAAAGAAAGGAAGCAGTTAATTTAAACCAGATTAATTAACCCAGTACTTATTATCGCTTTTTACTTTTACAAGTCTCCCTCTGGTTGAAAACATCTCCTTTGAAGGTTAGAAGGGAGGAGTGACTTCTCCCAAATATTCAGACCTAGCTTGAGCTCTGCATAGCTAGTTAAATATGTATCCTTACTAGTCTTAAATTCAAAATTCTTTTAATTTATAATGTATTTGTCTTAGACTATGTTTATACTAAAATCAACTTTAAAATGTTTTATGTTTGTTTGAAAGTATAATTATTTCTTTATTGCAGGCATAAACATCAGAAGAATTTACCAATTACTGCACTTGCATGGAATCCAAGTAAAAATAATGAGCTGGCTTTTTGTGACAATCAGGTAAAAAGAGACATTTATAATTAATTCACTATCTAAATTAACATTTGTGTCTGATTTTGTTTTATTTCATTTTGTATTCGTTACTACCTGAGATTAACTCAGCATTTTCTATAACTTTCAAAGTAAAAGGTCCACAGTTGATTTGAACAGGAACTTTACTTGTAAGCCAATGTGCTTGCCTGAGGGAGAGTGAAGTTTTGAACTAACCAAAAATGCATTTGAAACAATCAGATAGGCCAGTAAAAAGTTCTTTGAGAAAATACTGTTAACTGAAAAATAAATAAAAGAAATATATGTTAAAAGGTTGATTCACATGTAAAATGTTTTTGAATATTAATAAAAACTGTACAATGTATATGTATTTTAGGGACAGCTTGGTGTTATTGATTCCGCTGTACTGCAAGATTCAACCAGTCAGGTAATTAAAACAAATTGTTATTAAAAATATATAAATTTTAAAGCAATTTTATTAGCTGATGTTTGCTTTTGTTGTAGGGAGTCCTTACCAGTAATAAATAATACTAATTGCCACAGGTAGCTGGTCAGTCAACTGGTGGTCAGTTTGAAGGAGTGTTTGATGATATGTTGATACAGGCCAGTAATAAATAATACTAATTGCCACAGGTTGCTGGTGAATCGGCTGGCGGTCAGTTTGAAGGAGTGTTTGATGATGACGATGATATGTTGATACAGGCCAGTCTCCAGCCTACTGCTGACGAAGATGACAGTGTTGGTGCAGATACGTTTCAGCACAAAAAGCCGACACAGGCCATAGTGGAGGATGATGATGACGATGATGATGGAGGTACTTTTAATAATTAATGCCATAAATGATAATTTGATCATGAATTTAATTCTCCACAAGAATAACTGCCTTTAGATGATAAAGGCTTGGTCACTGATGTTAGTTAACCCGAGGATGCATCATTATTCATGTTATTAAAAAAACAGGATTGAATGTCAATTATTTCTGCACAAATAAATCAGAACTGCTGCAGGATCTACTAAGAGTTTTTGTCATATTTGTTGATAAATATATTTCCAACAAAGTTATCTGATTTGATGTTCTTTACTCAGATTTCCTGAAAGACTTGAAGGATGATTTGAAAGCTGATAATGATGATGCGAGCAGTGTATCAGAAAGTCTTCCTCCACAAATTCTCCCTCTCATTAGAGATGACGCCTACAAACCAACGCCTCTGCAAAGAGCGTTTCAACCTGCATCGACCCCTGACCATTTGCAGAGCAGGTTCATGGTATGTCTCAGTCTGACAACAGTGATTCAAACCCATTTGATGCTATTTCATAGAGAATAATAAATGAGTTTGTGTAAGATACTTTATATATTATGAGCATATTTTGATTTGTACATCACAAGCCAAAGTTGTAATATAGAGAGATTACTAAATTAATTCCTGTATGACATTGTTTATATTATGAGTGTATATTCATATATCATAAACCAAAGTTGTAATACAAACATCATATGATAACAAGTATAGTGTTCAATTTATTACATCTCAGTATGTTTATGTGCATTGAAGTTTTCTTTGCTGGGAAAAACACACATCTATAACATATCCAGAACATTGACCAAGTTTAACCTTAGCTCAGGTAAGCAATGTTAAATCACAAAGTAACATCTGCATAGTGCAGATCTTCTGATAGAGTTAATAAACTTTCAAAAAAATGTATCCCATATGTATGTTACGAAAAATATCTTTCCTATAACAGTGAGAACCTTTGTGATCGAGTGATAGAACGTTGTACTTTCAAGCTGATGACAGTGGTTCAAAACTTGTTGGAGGGTGGCTCACACTTGACTAGGAGTCAGAATAATCAAATGTTTGACATCCAGTAGCTGATGATCAATAAATCAATTTGCTCTTCTAGTGATGTTGTTAAACAAAACAAAACCACTGCTATAATATATTAATTAAATCATGGCTTGGTTTTTGGTTGTTTTTTTTCTAATGATTATTTTATAAGTCATATCAAATTAGGATTGGTTAATTTAAATAATTTGATACAGACGAATGTGAAATTATGAATGTGAAATTATGAATGTGAAATTCTGATTATTTACTTATTAATCTTTTTGCTGATTGTTTCAGAAATGGAACTCAATTGGTATCATCAAACAGTATAACACTGACGAAGAGAACTCCATTGACATAGAGTTTCACGACACGGCCACGCACCATGCCATGCACATCACCAACAACATGGACTACACCATGGCTGACCTGTCAACAGAAGCTGTAGTAGTTGCATGTGTGGGAGATGAAGACTCACAGAGGTGAATAGTGAAATATTATCACATGTTCAAACTTCAAAATTTGTGGTAGCAACTGGTAATTCCACCATAAAAGCTGCAATGTAAATGCTTAACTGTAGCATTGTACTGCCATTCCAAAAATATGAAAGTTTGCTTACTTTCATAAAATAACCATCACACTGTAATAGCAAAATGACTTATAGTCTGTTTACACTTCTTGGAACATGAATTTTAGTCGATTAGTTTAGTTTGTGTGAACCTAGGCGAAAAAGGACTAGAGTTTTGGAAATAGCAAAAACGTCCTACAATGTATGTTCCAGATTTTTCATTACTTTGTTAAATAATAATTTATAATATTGCCCATTCATTTGTATAGGAAAAACTAAAATGTTTCACAGCAATGATAATGATGGAATGTGGGTTTATTAAAAGGTGAGGTAAATAACCATTTAACATTCTGAACATCTTGGTCATTTCTGGTAATATTCGTATGTCTCTCGACGTTTTTACTTTAATAAATAACTCTTTACAAATATGACATTGATATTAAATTATGATAAATATATTTATAAAATAATCTCATACCTTAAAAATACATTATGCAAATAATTATCTAACACCCCTATTTTTATATGGATTTGTCTTGACGTCTGCAGAAAATAAAACATGGCGGTCTAAATAACGCTGGCTCGAAATGCAAAAATTGTACTTTTGACTGCCGTTTAAACAATATAGAACCAATGGACACACCAACATAGACAAAAAACTTTTTTTATTTCTAAAAATATCAACATTAATGAGGTAAGTTATATATTTTGGTTTTTATTTGTCACTATCCATGTACCAAGTAGCATAAACAGACTGTAGTGATGGCAATTAGGTTCTGTTATAAATATTAAAAATATTTGTAAATGGGTTAAAATGATTTAGTAATATGATTTATGTTTTTCAGTAATTTAACATGCCTGCACTTTGGATCGTGGGATAGTGCCAAGGAGTGGACTGTTGCCATGCCTGAGGGAGAAGACATTAAAGTGAGTTATTGTTTATATAAAGTTTACTTCTGGGAATGTTGTTAGTGTTGTTTGGTACTAGTAATATATTTAGAGATTACAGCAAAATAGGGACAATAAGTTTATCGTTTCTAAAATCACACTGCTTTTTGCTTATAAATAACTTGACACATACTGTATTGTTTCTATTTATAGCGCTTAGGTACAATGCAAAATGCAAAAAGGGCACACTAATTTGAGTACAAGATAACGTTTTGTAATACGCGTCAAAAATATGCTCTGCCCCCTGGTGGGAACATTTTACACGTTTACCAGCAGGAAAAGAACCTTTTCATAGGGGATTTCGAAAACAGTTACACCGGGCAAAAAAATGGTGTCTTGATCAAAAACATCATGGACCGAAGTTACGAAGCCTCTTTTTCTCTTTCAAAGGTCGATAATTGAAAGGGCATTTGGAATATGGAAATATTGTTGAATTAGGCACTTGGCTGATATGCTTGTGGATTATATGTTATTCATTGCAAGTTGGCAAGTTTTACTGTTTTAAGGGCCCCATTTCTCATAAAAATTAGGGGTGGCACTTATATTGGGGGGTGGGGCGCTATAAATAAAAACAATACTGAATGATTAAAATGTTGATTCTTGGAGGTATTTGAATTGACATTTTAATTAATGATATTCATTTTTACTGTGCTCCAGCATATAATTTATACAAAAATGAAAATATTGACAATTGTGAATGACCCACCCCTTATGCCCATTTGCCATCGTATATTTTGATGGGAGTCACCACAATTCTATAAAAGTGCTTATTTACTGGTGCTTGCATTTAAAAATGTTGTTATAGGCTGTTGCTGCTGGTGATGGATGGATGGATTACTATGGTGACCGATGTTAGGAATGTGAGAGTTATTTTTCTTGGTAGGATATTTGCTTGTTTACTGAAATATTTAGATTTTAAAATATTATTCAGGCTGTCGTTGCTGGTGATGGGTGGATTGCCGTAGCAACCGATGCTAGAAATGTAAGACTCTTTTCTGCTGGTGGGATTCAGCAGGAAATGTTCACTCTACCAGGACCGATAGTTTGTCTGTCTGCTGAAGGGAAACAACTCTTGATGGTTTATCACAAAGGGATGGGTAGGTATTCTGATGGTTAAAGAAATGTAATAGTATGTTAGAAACAGTCTACAAAAAATGTAAAGGAAAGGATTGTTTGTTTAACAATACACAACCACATTGTTTATTCAGTGACTATTAAGTGTCAAACATATGGTATTTGCAACTCATGGTCTTCAGAGGAAGCCCATTACCACCACATAGGCTACTCTTTCTGGTTAGCAGCAAGGGATGTTTCATATACACTTTCCTATACAGGACACCACAGCACATACCACAGCCTTTGTTACACCAGTTGTGGACCACTGGCTGGAATGAAAAAGGGTCCAGTGATGGGGATTGATCTGATGATGTATTGCACCTTGGGCAGATGATCTAACTCGAGCTATGTCGTGCTTGAACAGGTGATGGCTGATGTTGATTTTTGAAAATTTTCATTCATTTTAGCAGTATCAGTTGCTATTAAGAAAAATGTATTGATTAATTGCTTTCAACATGTCTTGTATTTTGATGTGTTCTTTTATTGTAAAGATATTTGTTATTATTTTAAGAATTCCTGTAGATCAGCTTATGTGTGTAATGTCATTTTTATTATAATTATGTTTGTTACTGTTTTAGGTATTCCAGGAGATCAGTGTATGGGTGTAAGTCTGATGTCGGTTGCAGGAAAGAAGAAAATGATGTTTCATGGAGAACATCTTCCACTCAGTTCTAAAGCTACACTGAGTTGGATTGGGTTAGTAAAACTTCAAAATAACTATCTTTTTGACTTAATAAAGTATTCCCGAACTATTTTTTTTTAGCTGTTTTATTGTAATATTGGGAATATTGAATTACTGTGTATATAATTTTAATACTGTTTCAACTTTAAAGGTTTTCTGCAGAAGGAACACCATTTTATATGGACTCTGCAGGAATAGTACGAATGTGGAACCGAGCATTCGGACCAACCTGGATTCAGGTTGCTAACATAAGAGATCATGTGAGTACATGCTATTATCAGAGTTAATCTAGGTTGAATTTTTGTTTAATTAGGAGGAAATTACTAAAAGCATAAAATTAAAAAAAGTAATAATAGAACTGGTTAAAAACTTAGCAGCAGATAAAAGAAAGGGAGATAATTGGACTTGTTGTATTTGTTAATAAAGGTATTTATGTTGTGATAGTAACATGAACGTTAATTAAATTTTAATTTTTAACATATCTTAATTATTTCTTATAAACATATAAGTTTTGGAGAATACCATGTCCCACCATCCCTCTCTCCCATCCCAATCTAACTCTATAGGCCTTTCAATATATTTTCTTCCTAAAGATATTTTAGTATCCTACATGGAAAAAGGTTTACAGAAATTCATTTTTTAAATCTTGTTTATCTTCTGCTGACAGACAAAAGGTAAATCAGATCACTACTGGATAGTTGCAGTTCATGAGGATCCACAACAACTCAGGTTTGTGTGTACTGTAAAAGTAACGGAATTTTGTTAAAATAAAATGAACCCCTGAAATTGCCTGTAGCAATCAGCAATACCATGGAGATTAGACAGTTTTTCATTCTCCACAGCTCTTTATTTGCTGCAGACATTTATTTTTTCAAGGTGTATTTTTTTCTTATTAAATATAACATATAAAATTACTTTGGAAAATGCCATGGATGCTATTTCTCCACAGCATTAATTTTGCCATGGACATTTTCTTAATTGCAGGGCATGTATAACAATCAATTTACTGAAGGTTTCTAGGACAATGTTTTGTTGTATTATTTTGTTTGTTATTTTATATTTAAAATAATTATTAGTTATTTATCACAACTATTAAGGAAATTACATTCGAGTAAAATATTAATTTTGTAAAATTCAGTTTACAAGAGTTCCAATAAAAACAATCACCAGACTATCATTTCTTACAGATGCATTCCATGCAAAGGATCTCGATTTCCACCTACACTACCGCGACCAGCAGTAGCCATCTTGCCATTCCAAATACCACTGTGTGAAATGAACACAGAGAAAAGTCAGTATGAGGTATGTGTGTTTGATTTACTGAGTGCTCGGGTGTAAAATATTTTGAAAATAGCTAGATTTAATTTAGAACATTTGATAATTAATACTATGCACAGTTCTTCAACATTCAATTCAATTCATTCAGATCATATCTGTCTGTCTGTCGGTACATCTGTCTATCGGTACATCTGTTTTGTCTGCATGTCAAAGAAACCAAAACTAAGTCTTCAACTTTGCATTCGGATATCTATAGAGTATTTTGTTCATAATAAATAGCTTTTACTAGGTTTGATCTTAACATTTTGTTTTTTATTTGTTTGTTTTTGTTGACAAACATATATTTGCAAATCATTTTAATCTAAACATTTTGTTTTGGTTTGTGTTTGTTGACAGGAAACACTAAAGAGGACGCAGGTGTTTGCCAACCATTTTGATCTGTGGAAGTCTCAAGGGTTCAGTGTTGATGATACATTCAAGGCAGAGGCTCTGAAAACATCACAGGAAGCACTGATGAAACTGTTTGCAGTAATTATTCTTAAATTATTTTTGTGTAACTTACAGCACAATTAATAGAAGAAGAACTTCAAATATTTTTATCATCAACTAATATCAAAATTTTAAATATTTAAATCTTATTTGATTTGAATGATTTCTTAAAGTCATTGTAGAATCCTCTTTAATATCTATATTTTATTTTTAATAATAAGGAAAAAATACATGTAGAGAAAAAAAATTAGTCTGGGGCAAAAAAAAGTGCTACGGAGAATGAAAAACTCTGCAGCAACCTCCACGGTATTACCGATTGACAATTTCAGGGGTCAGGTGAAAATCAACCCCTTTGTAATACATACCAGCTGTCTTAGTTTTTCATTTAATAATATTTTGTTAATATGGTGCAGGTTTTACATTCAGCCTATCCTACTTTTACAACTTACTCATTTGAAAAAAGATACTTACAAAAATGTTTTCTCTATTCTAATTACAGTTATCTGCCCGCTCTGACCGTGAATTCCGCGCACTGGAGGTGTGTCAGCTGATGCGAGAGGAACACACGCTACAGCTGGCCGTGCGGTATGCTAGTAGACTCAAACATCTACAGCTGGCACAAAGAATCAGCGAACTGGCACAGCAGCGAGCCGTTGAGGAGGAGGAGGAGGTGCAAGAAGAAGAAGATTTCAGAACAGAGCTCGATGCTTGGTAAGATAATTTTAGTTGGTGAAAATGTAAGAAATGAAACTTTTTACAATTCCAGAAAGCCATTGACGTTAACTTTTCGAAATCCCAAACCATCTCAGAATATTCCACATATTAACTAAGGAAATTATGGATATTTTAAGTTAAAATCATACAATTCTATAACTGAGAACAGTGGCCTCAAAATTTAAATATATGACATTGGTTTTTGTAATCACTCAATTTAGGAAGTTTCTTCTAAAAAATGACCTATAATACTATTTGTAATGGATTTTTTTAGCAGATAAAGTTGATCAGTCATATGTTTTCTTGAATTTTTATTTGCATCTAAACAACTCGAAACCCTAGTTAAATGTATTTTTATAATTGGTTATACATAATGACAGCTAATTCACTTTAATAAGAAATGTTTGCACCCCAAAAAAACAAATACATACTGTTACAAAATATACTTTCTTTTCATTCTTTTGTAGAAGATCACTTTCAGAATCACACACTGTTGTCTCAAATTACCGAGCTCTTTTAAAAACCCTTCCTAACTTGAAAAACTACATTGGACCAAAAAAAAAAAAAATTGAAAAGAACATTTGTAAATTAAAAAAAGAACCTATTTGTCATTTCAGTCACAATAATGTTGACACTGAGTGGGCACACACTAATGGTCATGACAGTTCTGTACAGAAACATGATGATGATATGACTGAGGACGTTGATGAGGAGGAACACAAGTTATCAGGTGTGTATGTGACGTGGTATCAACAATTTCGTGACAAATGTAGTCTAGATTTAACCATATTAATACTCTCATATTTCTACTTTCTCAGCATCTCTGTACTAGCTCGCAAAGCCATGTTCTGATTCAGATTATAAAGTGTGATTGTATTATAATTATTCTTAGAAGGGGTAATTTAAAGAAATTTTTTAAAATGTTCATCCGGAAAACCTAAAACAAAAGAAGAAAATGGTGGTGAGGATGAATAGAAAAAACCACAAAACAGCAGGAGTCAGTAAATAGAATTTGAAGAGTTAATTTTTTTTTTTATCCTGTATTTATGGGTATAATGGTTCTGCTATATGTTTCTAATAATGTTTACCAAGTTTCTAATGTTATTTTCTTTGAAAACCACTCAACTTGAACAAAACAAATACATTACTGGAAAAATATCTTACAGGAAAATTTCCTTGAAGTGGCAACCTTATAATTACACTTTTATTTATTTGTTTTTGATAAGCAATTTTTGATATAAATATATTTTACCCTTGTTTAACCATCACCTGTTTAAAGAAAAGATATGAATTAAGAGAATATCTCCTTTATCATAACGTGATAACGTGAAAGAATTGATTTTTAATTTATTAAAATAATCTTATATTTTTGTAATGGATTGAAAACGTGAGTAATCCCAACCAAAACATGAATGTATACTTTGTCTTTGATATTTTGTTTGTTTGAAATTTAGGTCCTATGTTGATCCTTAAGCCTAAAGTAGAAAAAGAGAGTGCTAGACCATCATTCCTTGCAAGATCAAATCCCTTTAAGGTACTGAACAACTTAAACTTTGTAATCACTATAAAATATCTTCATCAAAATATATATTAGAATTCATCCTCTTTAAATGTTTTTTTTAAAAT
The DNA here is from genome assembly GCA_032355785.1 of Symmetromphalus regularis. Classification (NCBI taxonomy): domain Eukaryota; kingdom Metazoa; phylum Mollusca; class Gastropoda; order Neomphalida; family Neomphalidae; genus Symmetromphalus; species Symmetromphalus regularis. The sequence continues at coordinate 15,691 of JAULBS010075531.1, forward strand.
AAAAATTGCTAAAATTACAACATATTTCTTTACTGGGAAACATTTTCATATGTGTACAGAGTACTGGAATTCTGACCTTCCACCAAAAATGTTACTATGCATAAAAGTAAAATTTTAGAAAATTTTAATCATTAATTTAAATTTGTACTCAGATCTTGACTTACGACGTTCCCAACCCTACCCCAGATAGGAAAATGTTGATAATTGTGAACAACTTATAAAACTGCATGATCCTTTTTGGGAGTTAAAAAATTGGATACTATTTTTATTTTCTTTATTTATTTCACAACAAAATTTATCACTATATTTCACATGATGGTTTTAAGATTGTCTTCAATACTGATTACCATTTTGACAGGTACAAAGTGAAAAAGCTCAGTCAAAAAGTGGGGCAAACAAAGGATCTCAAGTGTTTGACAGTTTAAGCAAGCACAAACCAGAGAAGATCTTAGCTCCACTCCCCGTCACTCTAAAGACCACAAAGTCTGGTCAGAGAAAAGTGAGTTTTTAAAAAGTTTTCAGATTGTAAAAGTTCTTTTAATTTTTTAATCAGACATTTATTACTAAATGTATTTTGCTTGAATTTGGAAAGAAGTAAAGATATATTTAATATTGAACAGGTCAGTGGGTGGTCCAGAGTTACTTATGACAAGGAAAGAATTACTGTTGATCTGCCTGATTATATCTTGCATGCTTAGAAATTAATTATTTCCAGCCAAAATTTGAAATGTTGAATAACTGATGAAATATTTCTTTGGTGAAATAAAAGTAGTATTGTTTATCTTTGTTAGACAACATTGTATTTAGACACAGCAACTAATAATCTAGCACATGGTAATATTATTGAACTGTTTCGGAGTGTTTATCCATACTATATTTCAAACATTCAGATCTAACAACTGCATTAACCACTATATTCTATATGTAGGATATACTTCAGTAACGTACCTTATCAGATAGAGTATAAATTCCTTGCCCATATTTTAAATTGAATCTTTAATCTATCAAATTTAATGATTTCCTTGCACGATAGGTTATTAGATCATATATCCTTTCAAAAGCATGTTTTATTTACTGCTAAAAGCTGCATATTAAAAATATATATGTTTTCTGATTAATAAATTTAATGAATGGGAAAACCCCAAATCCATAATGCTTTTCTCTATTTCAGACATCAACTCTAACCAATATGTTCAAGAAGAAAGATGTCAGTGAAAAATCGAAAGAGAACAAGAATAAAGAAACAAAACTTGACATGTCTGATGATTTGAAAGATAAACAGACTGAAAAGTAGGTTTTCTTTTAAGAGATCACTGAGAAGAGTAGTTTTGGCACAAATTCTCTCCCTTAGACACAGCAACTGATATTACTACACCAATAATATCATTTTCTGAAATGAGTGAATTTCAAAACTAAAATGACGAGTCAGACACTTATGTAGCTGCTTTGTGAGAGGATATGTAGATGTTACACTGGGAAGTTTATTTAATAATAAAGTCATCATGGTCATTATTGTGTCTTGCAGAGCGCCAAATGCTTTTCAGCTGTGGTTAGACGGCAACTCTGAAGACCTTCGAGAGGAACATCCCGAGGTGTCAGAGGAAGATTTCAACCGGCTGGCTGCCGAACGATTCAAATCTCTACCAAAAGAAGAAAGACAGGTAGAAATACGTTTCTTTATAGTATTTTATCAAAATATACTGAAGCATTTCAAGGATTAAATTTTTAAATGTATCTTAGTAATTCTTTATGTATCACAGCTAGTTTTTTGGTCTAGAAACATCTATGATTTTGGGTTTTAATGATGCCACTAAAGCACATTGATTTATTAATCATCGTCTCTTAGATGTCAAACACAGGAAACATACATTTTTCCATTAGCAGTAAGGGATCTTTTATATGTACATTCTCACAAATGGGACAGTACATGCCACAGTCTTTGTAATACCAGTTATGGAGCACTGGTTCAGACTGGAATAAACCCAATCCAAGGTTACTGAAGGTTTTGATCCTTCACCCAAAGCACCTCGGTCAAACAACAGATCCCTTCTCTAACCACACATTTCATGCACTGAATTAAAAAAATTCCTTATTTTTAACATCAAAACATTAATTTTTATTTTCAGATGTGAGAAGTTAGTATTGTACTGTATCCACCTTTAAGAAATGGCAGTCTGTTTGTAATATACTCAACTGAAAAAGAAAGTATGCTTGTTGAAATATTTTTGTTTCATAGGGTGCTCACAATAATGATCCACTGGCAGCAAACACATGCACAACTTGTGATATTACTACACACACACACCACCTCCTAAATGGTGTGATTATCTAATTCCAGAACTTCTGCCATGAATATCGTCTGATTTATTAAATAAATGACTTAATTACATGCATACTTTTGGTTGAGTATATATTTAAAGATTTTTTTTCTTTCTTTCAGACCTGGATACAAAAAGCGAAAAGTAATAAAAATGAAGATAATAAGGATAAAAAGAGAAAGAGAGAAGAGACGGAAACACCAGATGTTCCTGCTAAAAATAAAAAACCAGATGATGATATTGCTAAAGTAAAGAAACCACTTTCCCAGTCAACCAATGACAGACTCAAAAACTTTGCTTTTGCAAAAGACTTGTGAATGTTTGTTAGAATGGGAACCTAAATTAATGATTGGATATTCAGGCCACTTAATTTCATGTGAACAGTTGTTTGTTCCTATCAGTTACACAACATTAAATTCATGCAAAAGACAAAACTGGTTATCTAAAACACAGACTTAAATTTCATGTGCAAATGTGATGCGCCTAATTATCTAAAGGTTGGTTAAACCAGATATTACTGTTTTATTAATTTAATATGTAAATATATGTAAATAGTGCTGTTATAAATTGAGGTGCCAATACTGATACAAGGAAGTGCTTAAAATGTATGCATCTTCATAGCATAAGTTGACCTTCTAGATCTGCCATTCGCAAAATAATGAAAAACTAAACAAAAATAAGTTTCTTTATACCCCCATCATTGCTCAAATTAAAAAAAATCTGCCATTGTATTTAATGGAGTGATTGTTTTCTCCTTCTAAGGACTTATCTAATGAAATGATTGGATGTAGTTATTCCGATTGTTTCTCCAGGTAACATTTCTGCTTGTTATGAGTAATCACTGGAATAGCAGGCCTCAAAATTCATATCCTCTTGCAACAAATAATAAAGTAAATACCCGATAATGGTAAAATGGTGTCGCAGATCAATTTTACAAGAGCTTTTTGTGATGACACAGCTGACTACAAATTTTGAAGGCTGGAATAGTTGTTTTTTATTTAATGAGACCACTAGAGCACGTGTCAAACATGGTATTTATGACTGAGGAAACCTGCTGACACAAAATGGGCTACTCTTTTTGTTAACGTCTTGTCCTGGGCCCATATTCCCGAAGCATTCGTAGCTATGATTTGTTTTTGTAACATCATTTTTCATGATGTTTGTATAGTGACAACAAAAAATGACGTCACTAAGACAAATTTATGATATCGTAGTGCTAAGAGCTTCAAAAATATAGGCCCTGATTCTTATATTTTATTTTAGAAATGTATGTACATATACACTGATATACACACACACACATATTTGGTACATGTACAATATCCATCAACTCATTAAACTATAAATCATTAATGGTGTTTGTTTCACATCTTGACTGTATCATTCATTAATTTTAATATTAGTTTGTGATAAATTGCAACACATTCTGAATGTGATGACGACAGGTTACCAAGTGTTAGATTTAGGGTATAAATGCGACCCGTTTGACTGGCATAACCAATAGTGATGTTCAGAATCAGTGGTAGTTCTAGACCAATATATGATACTTGCCCACTAGACAGGTTTATGTAGCTAATCACTGCTAGAAAATCCAATCATAACCAAATTTCTAAAATGTGTGTTGTGATTGAGTTTGAATGTGTGATGTACATGCAGTTGTAAAGGGGCAAGAAACTAAATTTGTCAGTTTTGTAAGGAGTAAGATGAGAAGTTCCATCCTTGGACAGAATATTTTTGTAAGGGTGTCTGTATCAGATTCTCCTCTGGGTTAGAGCTGCCTAATCTTAAACGTCACATCAGTGATAAATTCTATTAATACAATACATATTGTAATATAGGGAACTCATATCACATATGCATTTGGCATACATACAAGCCAGTAAAGTTCATGGTATGCCTCGAGGTATATCACACACACCTCTAAGCACCGAGAAAAAAAAAAAAAGCATACAAATGGAAAGGTTTTTTCTTCTCAATTTCTGTGAACTGAGGCAAAAAAATATCTTCTAAAATACCCAAATTCATTTTCAAGTGGGAGACTTCACCCTTCTGGACCCCCTATTGCAGTGTTGCCCCTGCACCCTAATGGTGTACCTTGGATTTTGATTTTAGGCTGAATATTCACTAGTCACTTTTTCCAATTACCATGCCTGTTTAAGAGACCAAAAATGCACACCCCATGTAAAAGAAAATAACTTAAACTTGAAGCGATCACGAACAATCTACTAAACCAACAGAACAGAAAAACAACAGACGATAAACTTTAATTTGTTTATTTAACACTGGTTTATCATTTCATGCAGAATAAATCAAATTCTTGTCTAAGCTTGGAATGCTGACAGGGTTGTGCACATCTTGTCCACTTCCTACACAACTATGGACCACTAAGCTTTGTAACACTATTACAGAACACTGTTCACTACTTTCAAAGCCTTCCTAAAACTGGAATTCACAACTGTATGTTTCCAAACATTCCAGAAAGTATACTAAACTGGTTGGTATCTGTCAACATTAAAAGTAAATTTAGTATGGCACCAGGTATAACCAAATTTCTTTTTAAATCACATATCTCTATTCTTTCAGTTTCTGTGAAAAATATATGACCATATCTTATTATAACAGGAAGTGGCATACTCAATTTACATAATGCAACCCCCCCCCCCCTAAAGAAA
>JAULBS010075531.1:20690-35702 GCA_032355785.1 Symmetromphalus regularis
CCACCGCCCATTTATTTGGTTAGCATTAACTTGTACTGAAATGCTTCCACTACAGAAAATGTTCCAACAAAAATTGTGGGGAAGTATACAAAACATGTAAATCATTTTGCTTAAAACAATTTAAATCTTGAAAAGTTTACAGAATTTAAAAACAGTTCCTTTAACAAAATTTAGTATTTAAACCACTCAAATTATTAAAACAGCAACCCCCAAAATATTTAATATTACTGAATGACCCATTAATAATTTATAATTAATAATATTTATTAGGGTTCCATCCACTAAACACATTTTGTAAAATCACATACCTCATCAACAATAATTGAGATTATTTGTGTGGTTATACTCTGCATAACTTTCTCACAACAAAACCGTTTACAATTTCTGAGAGCCATATGTTCTTCAGCACTGATCTAAATTCATATATCGTACTGTACCTGTTTTCAGTGTTATTGTAGTGTAAAACCAAGAATAAAATCTGAATGAATACAAAGTCCATATGTGTATGAATTTATCACTAAAATTAGTCAAAATGGTTTAAATTGTTTTAATTTTGATTACTATTTTACCTTTGATTTGAACCAAGGAAAATAAAATTCTTCAATCTGAGCATTTAGCTTTGCTTAATTTCAAAACATTTGTCTACAAAATGTAATTATTTTCATTTGTTTTTTGATATTAAAATAAGCTTCCATTTCTTATAATGAACAAAATGTATTAAGCATTAGTGAGTAACATGGCAGTATTGCCAAGATAATTTGTACAATAAAACATGAAAAATTGTTATGTTCTATACATAAACATTATTCCACACTGAATCAGAAAGATATTTATTAGGACGTGAAATCCAGATTTAATTAGATATGTGGAAATACGTATCTTCTGAGTGAAAGACAGGTTTGTCAGATATTTACACAAGTGAGGAGATGACTTAAAACTGGACTGGTTTTAAACTAAGATGCAAACAAAACGAGTTTGTAACTCCCAATAATTCTAGACAACAGCGTGGTAAGCCATAATTTTCAGATCAATATTCTACAAATTTGACTTCCAGTTGTTGAAAAGCAAACACGTTATTTAAAATATGTCCTAATTAAAAGCATTGGTGCAGAGGGCTGTTCACAACTTTCAACATTTTCCTGTTTGTACAGAGTAATAATTTCAGATGCCCTCCAACTTCCATGTCAATTTAAAAAACAATTTTTTTAATGATTAATGTTCTTAACCCCCTCCCTCATAAACACAAAATGTACAAATAGGAAAAGATTGAAAATCATAAATCAGCCCTTTTTTGCATGAAATGTTCACACTGAAATATATGTACAGGTACAAAATATATATATTGTATCTAATTGAAAATAAATTACAGATAACCACTCCAACATTCAAATAAAAAATACAACAACCAAATCACCAGGAAAAAAAAAAAGCATTGTGTATGTAACAGACTGTAAATAGCAATGATTGGCAGTTATGCTATGTACTATTGAAACAAGACAACAATGGCATTGGCAACACCAAAGACAATTAATATAACTAGTGACTACATTACTGAGCTCACTTTTGACCTTTAGCTCATTTGAAATTATGCTTCAAGTGAGTTATTGAGCAGAACAAGGGAGAGGTTTAGATTCAGCTTATATGTACATCTGTAATACACAAGAGTGGAACATAGGTCACGTAAATAGTTAATACACACGGGTGGAACATAGGTCACGTAAATAGTTAACACACAAGGGTGGAACATAGGTAAAGTAAATCTTTAATACATAAAAGTCGAATATAGGTCACATATACTTGTAATACACAAGAATGACATGTATATCTGTGATACACTAGAGTAGAACATAGGTCACACAAATCTGTAATACATACAAATGGAACATAGGTCGTGACATGACTCATGTATATCTGTAATACACAAAAGTGGAACATGGGTCATACAAATCTGTAATATGCAAGAATGGAACAGGTCACATGTCTGTAATATGCAAGAATGGAACAGGTCACGTCTGTAATACACAGCAATGGAATATAGGTCACATATATCCACAATACATAAATGGAATATATAGGTCATGTACAGATTATCCACAGAGAGAAGGATATATGTGTTTCAAATGTAAATAGACAACAGTTATGGTAAAATATCCTTATGGACCACCCCACCATCACCCAAATAAAAAAGGAATTTAAATAGTTTTAAAATTTGAATAATTCTTTTTAATCAATTTAATTCTTAATCAAATTAAGGTTAGTGTCAGGATCATTTTATAAATAGTAATCACATCAAAATGATCTGCCTTTTGAACAGTAGATAGAGGACGGTCCTTTTGGACAACATTTACATGTGTAGCAAAGAATCACAGATATACACATTCGTGGAATCAAAACCTCTAATGTTATCATACAACACACAAAAACATGTCACAAGCCTTCAGTGGGAGATCATGCACAGACAAAAAAAAAATCACACAGTTCAATTAACAGTCTATAAATGGCAGACAGATGTCACGTCTACAGATTGTCACAAGTTTTCAATTGAATATATAAACTCCTTTTGTATTTCTCTTGAATGGTTGTTTTACACTTTTTACAAATCTTAAAATCATCATCCTTAGATATTGCACAATTACAAAACTGTTTGATTAATCCAAGTAAACACTGTATTGTGACACCTGTTTGCCAACATGACATTATGTATATAGACATCATTGGAAAAGATCAGAATAACAAAACACAGTTTCTAAACTCCATATCATAAATAAATAGTTTATAAACAGGTCTGAAGAGTAACAAGAAGGAACTATTTCGTATACTGAATGAAACTGAACGTTCAACTAAAAATGCTTCCTACTAAAGCATATGTCTAAATTGTCATTGTCAAAAAGCTGTCATAATTCAGTCCAATCATTCCAAAAAAAATAAAAAATAATAATAAACCTAAAAACTCAGTAGCAAACATTAAATAACTTTCCTCACACCCTAACAGCCAGAATAGATACAGCATAGCAGTTTTGCCTTTAGTCATTGCTGGTTTAAAATGTGATACTCAAAACAGGTGTACAGGCCCATGTGTTATCAGTAAACTTTACTATATGTGTGTAAGCACCTCAAAGTGAAAGCTTGTTACCTATCACTTTACTATGTACAAGCTCCTCAAAGTGAGAGCTTGTTATCAGTCATTTTAGTATGTACAAGCTCCTCTAAGTGAAAGCTTGTTATCAATAACTTTACTATGTACAAGCTCCTCAGAGTGAAAGCTTGTCATCCGTCACTTTACTACGTACAAGCTCCTCAAAGTGAGAGCTTGTTATCAGTCATTTTAGTATGTGCAAGCTCCTCAAAGTGAAAGCTTGTTATCAATAACTTTACTATGTACAAGCTCCTCAAAGTGAAAGCTTGTCATCCGTCACTTTACTATGTACAAGCTCCTCAAAGTGAAAGCTCGTTATCAGTCACTTTACTATGTACAAGCTCCTCAAAGTGAAAGCTCGTTATCAGTCACTTTAGTATGTGCAAGCTCCTCGAAGTGAAAGCTTGTTATCAATAACTTTACTATGTACAAGCTCCTCAAAGTGAAAGCTTGTTATCAATAACTTCACTATGTACAAGCTCCTCAAAGTGAAAGCTTGTTATCCGTCACTTTACTATGTACAAGCTCCTCAAAGTGAAAGCTTGTCATCCATTACTTTACTATGTGCAAGCTCCTCAAAGTGAAAGCTTGTTATCAATCACTTAGTATGTGCAAACTCCTCAAAGTGAAAGCCATCCATACTTGAAATAAGAAGTGAAGATGACAAATGAATGCTGCCAATCTTGATAAATATAAACGCCAACATTTCTGTTCTGGGGTGTATAAAATAAATCTTTAGATAAAATACTTCAGATTCAAACATGAAAATGGCAAAATCACTATGCAGTTGTTTAAAATGACCATGATGCAGTGCACACAATTTAAGATCCAGTGACTGAAACCGCTAGCCCTCAGTCATAGCTAAGCCAGTTAATATTAGGTTTGGTCATAAAAGAATAATAAATTAAAATAAAACAAAATGTCTCAAGAAATGCAGAATCACGTAACTTTGTCTTTAATGCAAAACCTACACTTTTGTTTCTACCACATAGTCAAACTGAAAAGGGTGCAGTAAGTACCAGTCCACTTGCCAAATGTGAAGGAAAATTGTGATGGCGAGGTAGGCTGAAATTAATTAGAACATAATAATAATGTGATAAATGCAAGTCAATGTTATACACATTGAAAAAATGACATGTGTTGTTAGGAAAGTACTTTACAAAAGGGAGGCCACTCACATTAATGTCATTATTCACAGTAGTTCAAAATTATTGTAGTTCCAATGACCTTTATCAAGAACATAAAATTAATATAACTGTTTCATATTATCCTATCTCTGTACAAGACTTTCCAAGGTATACATTAGGAAAGCTGTTAAGCAATGGAAAATCAACAGAAATTATATCCAGATAGTTCAGCAAAACAATACACGCCTATTGTATATACACGTGAGAAGCAGTATGTTTTAAACATTTTAAAATGTAAATAACAGCTAAAACACTATTATTACACTTATTTGATATTTTATAAATCACTTTAGAGCATATTTATAAAAGTATTTACATATTTTACATACACAAAATAATTTGAACTAGAACAAACACTCCAACCATATAGATAGCTTCCTTTTTCTTAATACCCCCTCCACCAACATAATGTCTTTATGTCATGAAATGAAATATTTTTTAATGCTATTTATCAAGGCCTTTGCAAGCGAGTAGTATAGGGATGCATCCCCCTACACCCCAGTTTAGCAATGTTTACTTAAACAATTTCCAATCATACTGCTACCTCCACCCAACATGGAATAACAATTAACTATAACAACTGTTTACAAGTATTAATGCAATTTCCTTACAGAAAAAAAAAACCTTCCAGAAACTCCCCACCTTCAAAAAAAACAAACAAAATACAACACATAAATTTTAAATAGTGGTCTTTTTCACAAAAACGGAACAAAAAGCATCAGAAATAATGTCTAACCATACCTATAAAGTTTAACCAAAAATGTTAGTGTCAAAAATAAAATGAAATATTTCATAAACAAACAAAAGATTGCAATGTTCAACAATTCTGCTGTCAATCCAGTTATTTAAGAGTTGTTAATACATTATATTATTATTAAATATGACATACATTATTCTTGCATCTTAGTATCAGCTTCATCACATCAGATAACTTATTTCCAAAGAAAAAAGCAATCATTTGATTGTGGATGATATAAATACACATAGTGGTTCTGAGTCACTGGAATCCCATGATTACCAAACTAAGTGAAATGATGTTAATTTGAATGATAGCACTAATGAGATTTAAAACATCTGATTCAAACATTCGTAAGCTAAATGAAAATCTGCATGCAAGAATCCGGTAATCCATTTTTGATGTTTTTGTTACTGTTACATCCGGTAAATACTGGGTTTATTAAAGCAAACACCTACATAATGACACTCATAGTAAAGCAATACAAAAGTGCATAAAAATAATTTTTAGATAATATCATTTTGGTTGAGAGCTAGGACCCGGTAACCCATATTGTTATTACTATAAGATACATATATTATATTTTCAATGTTTGAAGTAACACGTCATAAAATTCTTATTTTCTCAAAATGGCCACAACGTGTGTTACCGGGTTCTTGCACACAGGTCTTCAATTAATAATTGGCAACGCATCATACAATATCTTTGGTACAGTTAGTCTTTAGAAAAATAAACAAGTCACATGCTTACAGTTTTGATTTTCTGCATAAATATATATTTTACTTATAATGTCACAAAAGATGAAATTGTTTCTTAATGCAATACAAAAATCTTCCATCAGCTGCATCACATTCCATCTTTTGCACGGCAGCAACATAAGTTTGAATTATTACATTGCTTATATCTGACTAGTCAACCACATTTTACATCACAATAATGCTTGTTTCACACTGTTCTATAAAGCCAATCGTTAATATAACCTTATAAACATTCTATATTGTTGACACTTTCAATGTACTAATGGTCAAGTAATTATTTTCTCATTTCCAATGACATTCATTGTAGAAGTAGCTTGACACAGTGTATGATACAAGTGGTCAACTAAACAGCTCGATGTCTGCTACGCTAGGTTACACAGAGAAACACATACTGCTGTGGACAAACCAGGATGGAATGTGGGTTTGAATGAAAAGATGAAAACGGGCTATGTATGTTTAGTCCGTGAAGACTATATAGGAAATTCATGATAGAAAATATGAAGAACACATGTTGATGATCAATTTCTGAATAACAAGTAAAAAGGAAAAGAAGAAAAGAAAAACAGAAGTAAAAGAGGGCTGTGAAAATCAAACAGCAGGCACTAATCTAGCCGGTGAAATGGGGTTTTTTTTTCACCAAAAGTTTGTTCAAGTCGCTGACTTGTTAGCAGTAGTTAGAAGTAGTTAGTTGCCATAATATTTTGATTGAAGTAAAGTGAAAAACAAATCCCAGTAACTAACGTCTGACAGTGACACCGATTTGTGATGCCAAACAAACCATCACTAACTAATCTTTACACACAAACAAGTAACAAATCTCGCATGACGTGTGTTTATTGTCACCTGTCAATGACTGGCTATTTCTGCCCGTATCGAGCTTTGTTCGGTTACGTAATATGAACAAGAATTCCAGTTACTTTGCTAAAGATGCACTTAAAAACGTGTCGCCTGTTGATTCAGTGTTAGTGTTCAAAGCCATTAGAGATTGGTCTGCATGCATGGTATGCTTTGCTAAAATACGGATACCAAAATGTGGTCTACTAATTAATTTTCAATAGTTTCTAAGACAGTGGTTTTGATTGGTTGATTGATACTCTTATGGCTATTATTTTGGAAACCGGATGCTTTTTGTGACAAATAATTATGTTGTGATTCTGGCAACTACAAAGATCACACGGTTTCGATTCACTTCTGAGTCTTGTTGTCTGTAGACTAGTAGATATTTTCAATGGCATATCTATTCAAGTTATATGGTTGTTCATTTTATTTATTGCATTATTAAATCTTAGCTTTTCATAATTCTGTAAGCAAAATGGGTAGACCATTAAAAATGGAGATAGATGATAGGGCTCAGAGGTTTCCCACCAAATAATTAAAAAAAAAAAATAAACAAAACTAAAATAGAATTATTTTTGAAAGAAAACTTAATAGTTAATTTTTTGTTGTTAATTTAAATGTAAAAATAATTTTTTTTAATCTTCCTTGTAAAAAGGGTCATGAAACAAACAAAAAATAATATGACAAAAATAAATAAAAATAAATGCATTTTGTTTTTGGTGGCTTCACTTCTCCCATTTTTATCAATCTTCTCCAATTTCTGATGGGAAGGGAGAAGTCACTTCTCCCACTTTTTCTACCCTAGATTAGTGCCTGAAACAAATTGAATTGTTTTTACTATACCAAGCACAATTTGTACACTCTGTATAAGGTTATTACATATTACATACTAACTATTAAAAAAGTAAGATTTATAAATAGTTCATGTACCAATTAATACATTTCTCTCTAATTTGTACCAAATTATCCTATAAGCATTCATAAATTAGCTATTACATTAAAAATAATAATAATAAACTTTATGGGATATAACATGATCATAACAAGCATTTTTACAGATGTTTAGATATGTACAATAAATTTATTTATCACAAGGATTCGACAACAACTATTTCCAATAATGAAGTTTAAAAACAGTAACAACATTTAAGCACTTTAATCACTTAGAAGTATATTTCAGCACATCCATTGTACTAGTTCATCTACAATTTGACAATTTACATATAGAAAAATAAGAAAACGTGTCTTGTCAAGTACAATGTTCAAACTGGAAGGAAGAATAGTACAAATCATTGCAATATATGTTGGGAACGAAAACGACATCGCAGAGGTCAAAGTTAAAATAATTTCTACCAGTTGTATGAATTAAGATTTAAAAAGAAGTGGCTAAAATATAGAGGCTATGAATGAGTTTGCAATTTTCTTAATTTTAATTATCAACAATGGTAATACTTTTTGTACTTGGTACCAAAAAGGTCAAATTGTGATTTACATAGCGGGTGCACAAAATACTGGCCAATAAAACTTTTTTTGTAGACATTATGTTAAAAAACAACTGACTCAACCCTTGAAATTGCCCGCAGCAATAGGCAATGCCTTGGAGGTTGCCAGGGAGTTTTTCATTCTTTGCGACACTTTTTTTTAGCCGCATACTAAATTTATTTTTTCAAGATGTATTTTTTTCTTATTACAGAGTATTAAAAATAAAGAATACTTTACTTACTAAAATTACAATCAACACTATTTCTTCACAGCATTTATTTTACCTTGGACATTTTCTTAATTTCAGGGGTTGCTGACAACTGAAAGGTCACCCGAATAAATGGTTTTCCAATTTCTTGAACATTCAGTTTTACATGTATACACATCTATCAACACAAACCAGTGTTCAATTTTGATTAACATCAATGTAATGTTTTTCAGTAAATATCTTGCCCGGATGCTAAATACTATTCACCACTCTTAAAAACCTTTAGTTGTACATTCTAAAATGTTATATTTGTAATCTGCACCATTGATTATTAATATATGTTTTTTTTTTTTAAAGTTGGAAATCTAACAGTACTGGTGAATATGTCAATTCAGAAATGCCCAACACACATTACGCTGGTTTGAGTCCTGCAGAACAAGGCTAAGTCTGACCCCTGTCTGAAGTATTCATTAGTATTGCATAATATAACCCAAACAGCAACACCCTGCTAATTGTTCTTTCTCTTTGCACTGGCGCTGACCGCATGCTTTGCTGCCTGCTCCGCTGCTGTCGAATAAACTTGACACAGAACCTGCAAATACAAACAGAACAATTGTACGTGGTTCTCAGAAATAGGTTCTAGACATAACATTATAGGTGAGTGCTAGTGGAATAGGACAAAACTGAAAAATCAGTTAAAAAAATAAAATAAAATATTTTTTTTTAAATCCAGACCCCACCACCCTTCCAAAAAAGAAAAGAAAAACACAAAATTTATTTTTCTACTGGAATTCACAGTTATTATTTAGTTCATATGTTGGTAAAAATATTTGTAAACAATATAATTTTGTGTGTGAATAATTTACCAATCCTAACATTACCATTTTTTTTTCTGGGGCAATAACATAATTAAAAAACACAAAAAACTTCTTAACAACTGTGTTGGTATTATCAAGTACTGTTTACTATAAGAAACAACTAAACTACTTAATTAAACAGATGAACAAAAAAATCTTACATTATCCCATATGAAATCAGCCATCTGGTCTATTGCAATGGCCACTTTTCTATGTTCACCACTGTATCGCACGTACAACCACGTCACCATAAGCACCAAGAAAGCGAGCATCACAACATTCAGCAGGTTAGCGAATGACTCAAGACCAAACATACCGATGATTCCTGACATTATGTATGCTACCACCATAACGGTGAACAATACTGCAGGCGTTCTTGCTGCACTGAAAATGTTTTTACTGTCGTTGTGCTTTTTAAAGTTTTCGAAACACTCCTCCAATTCTTCCCGTAGCTGATCAAAATATTTCTGGCTGAACTCGGGACCACCCATCTTTTTGGTCTGTTCAAACAACTGCTCTGCTCTGCGCATGCATTGAGTATGTTCTTTTTCCACCTGCTCAGAATGCATGTATGGCTTATCTCCGCCAATTACCTGCAACATCAAACAGTATTATTCTTCAGAACATACATCTGGCATACAAATAAATAAACTGATGCTATGCATTCATTATAGCCATTTTGAAATTTTTGTTTAGTATGTTAACACACGTTTATTAATTTCAACCCAACAAACAAATTTTTTTTTTTTAAAGGAATTTTTAACACCTCAGCACTTAAGATAATCAGGAGCTATAAGATGTTAAAAGTATTTTTGACACATGGTCTACAAAAGAAACTGTCATATAAGCTATTTTTTTATTATTACCCACCCACCACAAAAGGCTGTAATATATCTACATAAAAAATAATAACAATAAATAAATAGTGAATTCAAACATTGTTGCAGTTCTATTTTCAAAAACAATACAATGGGAAAGATGCATGTCATTCCGGTATGAAATCATCATTTTGTACACTAGTACTGTGTACAATTTTTTTTATTAACACCTAGATTTTTACCAGATGGGTAATAATGCTAATTACTTCATATTTTGAATGTGCAATTGAAAGTGAAATGCATTTTTCCGTTTGCTTGCATTTTGGCTTGATTCACACAGAACACATGTATTTAGAAACCAACCGATGAACCTGACAATTTTATTAATATACAAACTCTTACCTCTTCCATCTGACGAACATACAAATTCTTTGAGTTTGACACTGCAGCCAAATTGTTTGCTTCTGCAGTTGCCTAAATAATAAAACATTTCAGTCAAATATAACACTAAAAAAATAACTAGTAATTATGAATTAACCCAAATGTTTACATCGAATGATAACCTCCATAATAGATTTTTAAAAGTATTTGTTTAACAGTCCACCAACCACCCCAGCACAAAAAACATTTAATAAAATTATGCTACAATTTTCCAAAGATAGAAATAAAAGACAACCCATGAAATTTAGACCAATTTACAATGGCACTTAAATGCAATTGCTAATTGCTTTACTATGACAACAATTTCAAAACATGACAATACTATATAATGTAATTAATTTCTGAGATGGCAGTACAATGGTGTCACAAACCAGTTATACTACAGCTTTTATGGCAGTATTGGCGATTGATGCTGCACATTTTGAAGACTAGAGAGTACACATGCAAACAGTTTCGAACACAGAGGCAAATAATGAAATAGTTAGTTCTCAATGCATACTAATGTAGGTTTGTTGTTCAAACTTTAGTTAGCATAACCTATGGTTAAGAGAAAAATTAATAACACTACAGATAACAACCAAAGAGATATGCTGTAACAATTTAGAATAGCCTAAATTCATAACTAAGTGATCAAATTTAAATTATTTCTTGATTTTCTAAAAAATATATTTAAAAGAGAAATATTCCATTAATCATATTCTGAAACGCAAACGTCGATGAATAAAAAATAAATGCATATCATTTAAACACTAATCAATCATATTATAGTAATTCTGTTTTTTCCATTTGTTTGTTTAATGCACCCCAGCACACAAAATAAACATCAGCTATCGTGTGTCATAATTTTACAGTAATATTTACCACTTACTCAAATATGGAGATTAAACTAAGACTTCCATTAAAATAATAATAATTAAAACTAAAACTAAAGCAAAAATGCATTACCTGCAGCATTGATTTAGGTTCTGGCAACTCCTCTCCTTGATAAATTTTGATGTATGCCTAAAATTAAATTAAACAAATATTTTTATAAATCATGAAATTAATGCAAGATGACAGGTGTATTTTTATTGATACATCTTGCATTTTTAAAACTTGTAGAGTTTTGTGGGTTATCCCATTTTCACTCAATGTCCAGCTCACATTAATTTCACCACTTTACAGTATTTTAAGTTCCATTTCACCTTTTCAACATTGATTTGTCTGTTAAATTATTACAACACAGTCACATACTGCCCAGTTACTGAACAAGCTGTAAACATAGTCACTTCTTAATATGACAGCTTGATATAAATAAAATTAGCAGGAAAATATTTAGAAAATGAAACTGCAAAATACTCTGATACCTTGAAATATTCCACCAAATCACTGCAGGTTATTTGAGTTCCATTTATTTCTTTTAAAATGAGATTTTCATTGGACAAGAGTAAAGGCACTAAGACTCTAAGTTGGTCTTTGAAGTCTTCTTCAATATCTGTAAAAGAAATCCCAAAACAATAAAACAGATCAATAATATTTACTAAAAATTATAAACATTTTCATATTTGTAAAGGATATTAATTCTTAG
The DNA here is from genome assembly GCA_032355785.1 of Symmetromphalus regularis. Lineage (NCBI taxonomy): Eukaryota > Metazoa > Mollusca > Gastropoda > Neomphalida > Neomphalidae > Symmetromphalus > Symmetromphalus regularis. The sequence goes on from JAULBS010075531.1 coordinate 32,718, forward strand.
AATAGTAGTTTGATGACTCAATCCACAGCACAAAATATAAATGTCCTATCAAGATGTTCATAGTCTTTCTTATCTATAATGGTTAAAGTTCAAAAGTAAAGTTTGTTTTATTTAACGTGCCTCTAAAGCACATTGATTTTAATCTTTATCATTGGCTACTGGACGGTTAAACTTCAAAGTTAAAGGAACAGTTATGTTGTCATAACATTCAATACCTCGTAATCTACCATCAAAGTGGGGATTAGTAGCAACTTTAAGGCCAGGGTGTGGAAGGAGAAAGCAGTTGATGGAATCAAAGCAGGAACTGATGTGTCTTCGTAACTGCTGCAGTTCTGGATGCTGTCGGTTTGAGATCTAGAGTAAAATGATAAAATAATAATCATAATGGAGATTAAATCCACCCCACACCCCCCAAAAAAAATTAATCTGTAAAAGGCATCAAAACAAATAATAAATAAAAAAATAATTGATAAATTAGGCAAATTGTTTTCATACAAACTTTTATATTTAGCACTGAAACAGTGTTGTTCCATCACCAATGACCATCATGTTTATATCACATTGTTATTACCAGGTTGTCTTAATTAAATATTGTTGAGTTTCAGTTGATAAAATGTTCTTTGAAATTAATTTTTTCAGTTAGTGAAAATACTTTAAGACAAGTTTAGGCAAATATACCTGTAATCTTCTCATGAGTATCTTTTTGCCACCAGCTTCACCATAAGAGGCTTCATAAGGAAAACTCCAGTCTCTAACAAGAAACAAAAGGCTCTGAAAATAAAGCAAATGATATCCACGTTAAAATTTATACTGTTGTCCCAGGGCGAATACTGCTATCTTAAAAAATTATTAAAACAGTGGAAGCTGCTCTAGTTTTAAGATTATGCATCTGATAAGGTTATGTGGCTGCAGTGATTTTTTTTTTTGAAATACACAATATTAAAATTTTTTTTTTTTTAAAACATGCTTTCATGAATCAATATCCTACCAGTCAAAAAAAAATAATTAATATTAACAATATTCTCCCTTTGGAAATAGCAGCACATTCCATTGAAAGCCTGATAATATTTCCTGGTGAAAATAAATGAAGTCTTGCTAACTTTCACATTTTTATGGATGAAATGAAATTAAAGAAGGCATTTACAGGTGAGTTTCAAACTATAAATCAAGTTTTAATCAACTGTTTTCAAATTACACAGAAGTGCTGCAAGGAATCTAACAAAATAATTCCAATAATAAATTTAACAAAATCTTTGACCACTTTAATATGTGATTTCTGAAGACAAATAATGTTATAGCAGATCAAATGATTTTTTGTAAACCAGATGAGAAGTACTAACCTGGAATGGTTTGGATACATTATCATTGTCTTCTAAAGCTAATCTTCCGTACTCTGTAAACAACTGTACAGAAGAACAACATCAATTAAACTTTCAAATAATATACAAAACATACAAAAAAAATGTATTCCATGAATTTCTTAATGTTCATTTCAACTGCCCTGTGTGTCATAATTGTATAAATTTTAAGAAAATGAAATCACAGTAATAACACGGACGATAAGCAACAGACTTACTAACAATGCACTGTCATTATATTAGATGTTCTCACCGTTAAATAATTTTAAACAATCCATTAAAGTCACTTGCTGCAATTCACTATCATGACCATGATGTATCTCCAATTTTGCCATATATTCAAAATGACCAAAGTAATTTTTTAACATCCATGATGTAAAAAAGCAACACTCATCATAATGTATTCGATAAACACACTGTTTAACAAAGATGATTAATAAAGATATATATAAAAACTCACCTGAAGGTGCTGCAAATCATCTTCCTGAATATTTTGTGTTAAATTATAAACCTGTTAAAAAAAGAAACTCATTTTATACATCAAGGCTTTTGTTTATCAAAAAACCAACTTTACAATCAGGGATGAAAAGGGCAAAAAAAAAAAAAGTCTGAAAAAGCTTAAAGATGTGTTCACATGTCATGTGAGCAAAAATCTAAATTCCCCGCAAAACTAATTCAATATAAATGGCACTTTATTACTCTTTGGTGTTCACCAACAGCTCTGAGTGATTAATCAGTAAATAGAGTATAGGTGACGCTTTGAAAAACCAGCCTTACGTTCAGTAGTCTAGCATTTGTGACAGCTATGTAACCATTTAAAAGTCGGAATTCTGTAAATCTGCAGAGAATTCTCATCCCTGTACAATGAAAGAATAAACTAAATAAAAGATTGTTTCAGAGCACCCCAACACACTGGATAATCAGCAATTATTTGGTGTCATATGGTTTGTGACTCATGGTCTTCAGAGGAAACTTTCAACTGCAACATGGATTACTCTTTCCAATTAACCTTTAGACTACTGAATTCTTTTAAGTTACTTCCCCCAAAAACTGGATTAATTTTGAGGAAAATCAGTTTGAGAGGCATCTCATTTTGATCAAATATTTTGTCTTTAAAACTTAAAAAAATAATATAAAGGTATGAACAAACTAATATTATTTTTGGGTTTTGAAGGACATTTTTTGTAGGTGCATGTTTTTGTGGTCTAGAAAAGCGTAAAAACGAATGAACAAAAAACCCGTAATCTATGCTTGGTAATTCATATTTATGGTCGGATCGCTCACATTCAACACCATATCCTCAACCTCACACTCAGTGTCATTCAAAATTTTTATTTGAAAATTCTCTTGCGATTTGCTCCTGATATTCAGAATCAAAATCCTCATTTTCAGTAAACCCCAAACTAATATTTATTCCCAATTAGCTCTTCTAAATCTCTGCATTGTGCTGTGCCACCATTGCTCATCACATTACGAAAAACTTCATAAAAAAGACCCAAATTTACACCGAAAATTTGATCGATAAAGGAGTTCAAATGCTTCAGAAATCCGCCATTTGCAATTGGGAACATCCTATGTATATAGGTATTGCATCATTTCCTCCCATAATGCATTTAAGCAACAGGAA
>JAULBS010075532.1:0-20389 GCA_032355785.1 Symmetromphalus regularis
TTTAAATCCACTAGCCGTGGGATCAGTGATTTTCAAAATTCACTAGCCCGACTTAGAAATTCACTAGCCCTACCTCCTAATACTACAAAGTAAAAATAAAACTCAAACTTGACAATTGGATCGACTCGCTAATTTAGCATGATTTTCAAAAAAATCTATTTAACAAAATGCGCTTGTCTGCACCCTGATTCACTGTAGGATTAGTGTCACTGTTTTCAAAAACAAAAGAACACAACAGATCTATCAGGTGGCGACCTACGAGAGTTTATTTACAAATTTGTCACGTGCAATTCACCGCCGATTGTCTCAATCTGAGACTCGGACTTCGCCGATGATTACCTCAGTCGGAGTAAGACTAAAAACTAACAATCTAAAGTAAAATAACGAGTGCCTTCAATATAATAGATAACAATGGATAAATTAATTACTTATGATAATTGGATTTTTATCAATAAACGAACAGAAAAGTTTTTATTTTGACCGGAAGTAAAACAATCTCTATAGTAAAGTCATTCGGCAATCTTCGGGTATTACGACATCTTGCCGGAAACAGAAATCTTTGTCTGCGATTTTTTGCAGATTATGCAAGCAAGCTATTTGACGTATTCCAGGCTAATAATAGTCAGACTTTATTTATCGAAACAGTATTTGGAGCGCTTGTTTTGATCGGCAGTCTTCGGGATATTATGACATCTTGTCGGACACTTAAATAGTGGACTACGTTGTTTTCGCAGATTACCCTAGCGAGTTATTTCACGTGTTCCGTGCTAATAATAGTCATGACTTTATTTATCCAAACGAGTATGTCGAGCGCTTTTCATTGCAGTTTTGTCGTTCCGTTTTTTCTTTATTAGTTTTTTTTTTTTTTAATTACACTAGCCATCAGGCTAGTGGAAAGTGATTATTTGGTAGCCCGACCGCAATAGCCACGGGCGTCGGGCTACCTTATTCTAGAAGCCCTGCAAAATGGTATGAAATATGTTTAGTATGTAGACTTGTATGAGTAAGTTGTGAGACTGACAGCAGTTACTGTAATAGTACTTTACTGATAAGAACCACATGATGTTTGAATTCCTCAAATTGATATTTCTCTTGACAAAGAGAAGTTGAAACAAAATGCTGTTAGCACACTGGTTCATTATTCCAAGGTTTGTGCTTGCAAAGATGAGTACGGTGTACTTTGTTTGTCCTGTACATTATTTATCAGTTCCTTAAGTGAGACTAGCTAATGTCTCTTTGATGTATGCTGTTGACTTTCATCACAAAACTAATTCCTGTTAATGAATAGAGTTTTTGTTAATGAATAGAGAGTTTTGTTAACTGATTACTTTTTATAGCCATTTTAAATTATAACACAAGTCTAAATATCTTCCTATGACAACTGTCACCTTCTGCAAAGAAACTGGATAGTATTAAACAGTCTCATGGACCTTGATCTAATTAAAAATAATTAATTTTAAATATAATCATTTGATTTGTCTATAGAAATACTTCATTCAACTACTTACGTAACCACTGCATCTCGCTTATTATCAATATTTTAAAATAATGAATTATGATCAGACAAATAGAAGACAAAAAACGTTGTTTTTTTTTGCAATCGAAGGTGTGACGTGTATATTTAGAGTCATGTTATGGGTATTCCCCGTTAGCCATTATTTTAAAACTGCAGCTGCAAAAACATTTCGTACCAATTTCGTCCCAAGTGCAGTTCCAATCTAGAAATTTGAAATTATAAAATATGAAAAAAATTGATCAACTCTTCATGAAATTCCCAATACCATGGTTCTGTTAAAATGTCTTGTGTGATATGAAAACGAGATCTATTATAACAAATGCATATAAGTTTCATTCGTAATCAATACGTAGACCACAAAGCCCCTTAAATTCCATGGGACTATGGCTATAAGTGGTTTTTCTTTAATGAAAAACATTATAAATTATCATTTTTGAAGGCCTTTCATTTTCCTGAGAATTAAAAAATCCATCATCCATAAAAAAAAAAGTGTTAGAAACAAAGTTATTCTGTTAGGTAATAGAAATGAAAGGTTTTGTTCTTTTGTGACATGGGTGAAATTTATTGACTTTCTTTTTTTTTGAAGAAGAAAAAAAGGATTTAACTAAAACATTCATTACTCTATATTTTATTTTTATTTTTTTTGTAGTAAATATAAGTTGAAATGAACCACATGATGTTTGAATTCCTCGAATTGAAAATCCATGTAAATGGAGGTTGAAAACAATTTACATAAATCTCTGATGGTTCAAATAAAGTAATAAGGAAGCATTGTATTCACTAAATAATTTGTAGCATTGTCTGTTAGTAGGGTGGAGAAAATGTTCTGTATTTAACTGAATAGGAGCACGGTTATGCCTAGATATGCTTATCCTTTAAATCAAGTTGTGGAAATTTGTCTTTTTGGGGAAAGATTGAATTTGTGAATCTGAGATATGTGGCAATCTTGGCAGTGTCAGTTGATATGGAATATTAAAAGAAATTGCCTTCAACCATCTTTATTTTTTTTTTTTTTTTTTTGAAGGGGAAACATTTTCAGTTGATTGCACATTTGTTTGAAAGTAAAATAAGTTTTCCTCAAATTTTCTGTTTATCTAAAGTTGCTTGATTTTAGATAACGAGCATTTGGTTTTATATTTGATTCTTTGTTTCAGGTGGCTGCTCGAGGTCTGGATATCCCAAACGTGCGTCATGTCATCAACTTTGACCTACCCAGTGACATTGAGGAGTACGTCCATAGAATAGGTCGAACTGGGCGTGTCGGTAACCTGGGTGCGTTCAGTTTTAATCAGAAATTTGTAGCATGTTTAGCTCTGTTTTTAAAAAAAACTGCCAACTGGTGTGGGAATTAGTCACTGGTTTCCAAAATCATTTTTTGTATGCTATTATTTTGTAATGCCAGCTTTTGTCATGCAGTCCAGTGAGTTATCTTTCATAAATAACTGATTGATCAGAATATAGTTGAAATTAAAAAAAAAAGATTTCTTCAAACTACTAAAATGACAAATATTGCTTTAAATATCCAGTGTTCTCCTACCCATATAAGCAACTTGTATGCCCGCCAACCTGAGAATTTATGTCACCAATCTGAACATTTTCGCAAACTGGTCCACCAACCTCATAAAAAATGCTGCCAATTCGAAAATAATCAGCCAGTCTATACTTGGACTTTGAGTCAGACATCAAAGCAACGTCATGCCTCTTTCTAGCTTTCCGTTTGCCTGTGAATCGGTCTGTCGTCGGATCGATCCTTCTCAGTGAACCTCCTTTGGGTTATTTTCTGTTCCAACCAGTGGTCCACCACTGGTTTATCAAAGGCTGTGGTATGTGCTGTCCAGTCTGGGATGGTGCGTATAAAAGATCTCTTGCAGCTTATCGGAAAAGAGTAGCCTTTGTGGCGGCAGCGGGTTTCCTCTAAATACATATGTCAGAATGACCATAGGATCTTGTTTGTGCCTCACATGTGAGCCAGTCTGGTCCTAGAAAAGTTGGAGAACACTGATTATGTACAGGCAACTTAATGTTATTTCCTCTTCCAAGTACAAAATCTTGGGGATGTGATTTTGTTAGAGCATGATTTTTTGCTGTTCACGTCACAGGATCTGTTGTCCAGCTAAATGTGCTTTATCAGGGTCCCATTTCTTTATGAAGTCGCTGATTTCAGCAAAAAACTTAATTTCCACTTGAGCAAAAAAAATACCGTCTGCGAAAAAAGTGAGAAAAAATTTGAAATCGTTAAAAATTCGACAGAAACCAATGAGATTTGGCTGACATTTTTAAAAAAAAAGAACCCGTTTAGCTGCATGTAATGCTGGAAAATGATATTTTTAACCATATGATGCTAACAAGCCTCGCACTGACGTCTCTTGTAGACTATGAGGATTTATCTTCAGTGTTACTCTGATGGTTAAAATGTGTACCATGTTTATTCAGCTATATGGCAAAGTTGCTTACAAGATGGGGGAGTGGGTGCTAGAGTGTTCTGGGGGAGGTTTTTGCTTCCACTTGTTTGTAAGACGGGATGAAAATTTCGAGAATTCCTGTGAGCATGTTGCTGCCGACGTTAGCTGAAATTCATTTCAGAAGAGGCTGAGAAACTAAAAAATCGAAAATGTAATGAAAATTATGCACATCCCTTTGTTTCAGGCATTATTTTTATCATTTATGTCCAGTATTTATCCATACATTTTGCGGTCTGCCGTTTTGAAAAAGCAGAGTAATTAAGTTTTGGTAGACAACACTCGCCAATGAAATTTTTGTGACCAGCTATTGTAACTGGAGATTGCCAAAAATAGTGTTTTGACTTTAGATCATGCATATAAGATGAATTTTTTTTTTTAATGCTGGTTCTGGAGAGAAAAAATACCACCTTACAGCCGAATAATTATGGTACTTAAAACACAGAACTTGCTGTCAGTTAAACGAACACTACTTTTTGTACTTTTAAAACATTTTTTACTAACCATGATTAGTTAGACCATCCTTTGAACAACCCATCCAAGGTTTTATATTTTGTTAATGTTTCGTGCATCTTATTATTTTTTATTTGGGCATGAAGTTTTGATACCTCTTTCTTTTTATTCACTGACAAATTACTTTAGTGGCAACCAAGCAAGTAATTACACTACACCTTTTTAACCTGTCAGTTTTATGTTTTAGTTCATACTCTTGAAAAAGTGTAATATACAGACGAAATGTCAAGTGTTAGCCAAATCTTTTAAATTGTTATTATTATATTTTGTTTTTATTGAAGTGGATTTGTTAACAACCTTATTCTTTGACTTCTGCATTCAAAATTTACAGTGCTGCCATATAATTTGTTTACGGCAACATTGTACTTCCATTCCAACAATATAAAAGTTTTATTTTCATGTGAAATAAATGTGATAAATCAATATATTTTTGAAGGTGCTCATCTCAGTACATTAATGTTTTTATAATAAAATTAACATTATTATTATTTGAGTTATTAAACATTCACTACCATACAAAAGACCACGTGATGATAAAAAGCCTCGCACTGATGTTTGATCTTTGAACATTGAGGATAATTTGTATTTTCTGATGGTCCTAACTCCATTTTACTGCATGAAAGCAAAACAATTCATAACATCCCAACATATTGCTTAATCAGCAATTATTAGGCGTCAGATGATATATTTGCAACTAGTGAGTCTTTGTGGTTTAGTTGTAGAGCATCGGACTTTCAAGCTGAAGACAGTGGTTCAAAACCCTTTGGCGGCTGTCACACACTTGATTAATTACCAAATGATTAATATCCAATAGCGATGACTGATAAATCAGTTCTCTAGTGGTGTAGTTAAACAAAAGAAACAACTGTAATTACAACATCTGTACAGACGAAACATGCTACTGCCACGTAGGCTATTCTTTCCTGTTAGCAGTATGGGATCTTTATAATTTCCAGATGAGTTTGTGCTCAAGATCTATTCAATCAGTGGTCTACAACTGGTTCATCAAAGGCTGTGGTATATGCTCTCCTGTATGTGGGATGGACCATATAAAAGACCCCTTGCTGCTTACCAGAAAAATGAGACTGTGGTATTTTCCTTTAAATAAATGTCAGAATGAACATATGATTGACCTCCAATAGCCGATAATAAGATTAAAATCAATTTACTTTAGAAGCCTCATTAATTTTTTTAACTTTGCTTTACTTTTTGTGCTCACGGCGAGCATACTTGAACATGTCATTTTGTACAAAATAATTATCCTCCCATTAGAAACTGCCTGTGATTGTTAATGTTTATTGATTGTTTCTAATGTCAGGTTTGGCCACATCGTTCTTCAATGAGAAGAATAAGAACATCATTCGTGACCTGTTGGATCTGCTGGTGGAATCTAACCAGGAAGTTCCACCCTGGTTGGAGTCCATGTCATGCGAGGCTCGCCCAACTGGCGGAGTAACTCGGCGTGGACGCGGAAGGTTCGTATATTCAACTTTTTGTATTGCAATCATGTTGAACCTTGCTTTGATTTTAAGGGTCAGAGTTTCAGAGATGTTATTTTCCAGGTTTTGTAAATTTTGGAAAAGGAGTTGTTACCTTTCTTAACTGACGTGGATGAGAAATTTCCGTCTTTAGAAATATAATACCAGTTATATTTTAATTGTCGCTATGCTCCCTCGTTTGTCTTTCTGTCTTTGGAAGATTTTCTGGTAACACCCATATAGATCAGTATTGTTTCTGTAGAATTTAACAGATCTTCAGAAACTTCAGTGGTACCATTTGATTTTGTTAATGTGCGCCTTAGTTGCAAGTGGTAGAACATGGACCCTCAAGCTGAAAACAGTAGTTCAGAACCCTTTGGAAGCTGGCTCACACCACATATTTGACATCCCTTAGATTAGGATTCCACCTAGCATCTGGAAAACGGGAGTCATGACTCGCATGGTTTTATTTTGGGAGTCGAGAATTCAAAAGTTGGAGTCGAGCATATTATTTTAGTCAAGTAATTAACTGAATAAATATCTTGTTTATATTACATGCATACATAATATCTATTATCCACTATTTTACCTTTATAATACCGTATATTCCCCATTAATTGACCCCTCCCTAATTAATGCCCCCCTCCCCCCTTTAGGAAAGTAATAATGACTTACCCAGCATTTGGCCGTTTTTCTTCTAAGTAATGAAAAAAACAAAATTCTTTTGAAACAACTCCCGTGAAAAACAAGTGAGTGGTTGGCAAAGCACAGGGGATTTCTGAACTCTTACTGGAAAAGGACCCTGAAAGTTCACCATAATTTACCATTTCCCTCAGGTTTTTTTTTTTTCAGAAAAAGTTCCTACCTTGGGAGGGGCACCGCCCCCTATCAAACCCTTCCGGATCAGTCACTTCACTACCTCACAAGCCCGTTTTTGGATTGTGATCTTAAAAACCTCCCATTGAAAGGAAATTTGCATTCTTGTTGATTTTCCATTTAAAAACAAATTCAGCTGTTTTTCTCGGCCCTGGTTAAGACAAGTTCAACTGCCTGTATTTCAGAAGTATTTTGATGTGTAGTTCAGTATAGTAATTTCATGCTAATCATGTACCATTTTCTCCTAGGTATGGCTCTGGTGGATTTGGAGCAAGAGATTACCGTCAGACGAAGAACCCTAAGCCTGGATTCCAGTCGCCGGGAAATTTCCAGCAGTCTGGATTCAGCCACTTCAATACGTACAACCAGTACCCGAACTATGGCGGATCATACGGAGGCTCGTACACCCAGCCCCAACAGCAAGGAAATGATTGGTGGGGAAACTAGGAGACCACGGAAACTTCTGTAACTGACTGAGCTAGACATTCATCCAAGCTTGATCAGTGGTGCCAGGACGTGGCTGGCTGGCTTTTGTTGGGACATTTTGATCGTTGTCATCTGGCTTGGTCGCATGTTTTGATTGTTTTTAATGTTATCACAATTTTTGCTTAAAATCCTAACACAAATGTATATTTGTTGGGCAACAGTTGGAGACACCAGTAATATTGAATACATGATGAGTTATTTTTATGGGTGATTGCTTTGTGTGCGGAAACTTTAATCAGTTGCTTTATGTTTTCAAGATCTGACCTGACGAAGTAACGAGCTTGACGTGTACGGTTTATAGAAGCACTTGAATTATTCATTTTTTTATTTATTTTTTTCCCCCCAAGCTGGAAGTTGTATGATCTAGGAAAACGTTTTTCCATCAGAATCGTTTACCAAATACAACTAAAGAATACTTTGTTAATTATGTACACAACAATATTGTAATGCATATTTATTTTTGTATTACTAGTGTGTTTCTGTTGATAGGAATATCCCACAGAACGTTGCATTAAAAACCGTGGGTAATATTGCATTAAAAACCGTGGGTAATATTGTAGACAAATGGAAACAAAGCTAGTTTACAAATTGGAAATGTTTTCATCTTTCTGGATGGATTTTAAAAAGATTTTATGTCGTACTAGAATTGGTTGTTTTGAAACAGAAGTAAAATTAAATTGATATTTTGTACAAGATGCCAGGCAAAATGGTTGGAGTCACTTGACTGTTTTTACAGACCAGCGTCGCAGAGTTTTGAACTCTGTAGCAGAGCTTTGCATTTTTGTAATAGTAGTAATGTTAAACCTAATGCCTAGTGCCATATACCATATGTCTTTCCAAATGGTTTTGAGAAACACTCGTTACAGCGTTGTTTTGCCCGTGTGCTTCAGTTTGTCGGAAACCTCCACATTTTTCGGCATAGAGAAAAACAGAAGTGTTTATCAAAACCACCACTAAGTGAACTTGTTTTTAAGCTCATCTTGCATATTTATACTTTACAATATCATTCTGCCCTGCCAAGGCAAAAGGTGGTAAGTGTAAGCTTTGAACAAAATTAATGCATGAAAGACAGTAGGCAGTATATGCGTTTCAGTATATGTTCCATTTAGCTCTAGGTCATGTCGTTACGAGATTCAGAATCATTCAATGTTTTACCATAGAGCTAAAAGTGTAATTTTTTTCAAGTGGATCATGTGCTGCCATTTGCCTTTTTAGGGCAACATTATTCACATTTTAGATACAGTTATTCACCTTTTACTAAACGTACACATGGTAACCCATGGTTGTTTTATCACTATGACCCAGACTGTGTGACATCGTTCTCATAATACATCATGTAACAACCAAATTTCAACAGACTACATTTTGTAATCTTTTTTTTTTTATGTATTCATCAAGTTTCTGATTGTTGTTTCAATACTTGCACACAAAGCCTTACCTTACGATTGCAAGGGTACACGTGTATTATTTGAGGAGACACTAGAGCGCAAATCCTGAATATGTTATGACAAAATACTGTACGATGTGCGTATCTAGAACATTATATTCTAACATTCTTTACTGTAAAATGTGTGCATGTACATTTTATTTACATTTATTTTTTTGACTTAGTTGTGCAATTTTATATTTACCGGTGATTAAACATTGGTGATAACAATATCTAAGGAAACCATTGCTTAAGAAATCAAAATTATCATATCTTTTTGCAATTCATCAATGAAACCTGGTAGAATATAATCCGAGAATAATCTGGGTTTCCTTTACTAAATATACGCACAACTTTGAACTTAATTCCACATGCACTTTTTGATGTGTGTATCAATATTTTATTTTTCGTATTTAACAATAATTTTTATGTTTGACAGGCCTTGTGCACTGACATATGTTACAAAGGTGTACAAGGCCCAGTATATTTACGGTGAATAATGGGAAAAATCGCCAAAACGATAAATTATTAGTATTGTCTTCACAAAGTGACTTACAGAGTTGCATCACCCGTTCAGGAAGGATTGGCTTTTTTAACCACTCCATCATGCAGTTTACAATTTGAACAGAAGTCACCATCATATCTAGCCTAGATACTGTTATAAATGAAAAAAATAATCTCGAGATTTTTCATAATTTTATTCCGTTTTGAGACCTCTTTAATAAACGAAACAAACCTGAAGCTTGACTATTGAATGTTTTTGGGAAAAAAAAAAAAAAAAGTGAAACAAGCGTGAATATTTTGTTTAAAAAGTTGAAATTTATATTTAGCATGATTGAAACTTGTATACAATTCAGTAATGATTTTTAAATTTAAACATTTCTAAAAGGATGAATGTTTGATAAAATTTTTGTAATATTTGAAAATATTTTATTTCAGTATTAAATTGTTTTTGAACTTCTGATAACTGAATCTATTTGGCAAAATTTATTTTCAATTAATTTTTAAAAAATAATAATAAATTTAAATCTTTTTTTTTTTTTTATCTGTGATTCTTAGATTCGGAAACTGATGGTTATTTTTGTGCTGAAGGTTTTAAAACAAATGAGCTATTTATTTCACCAATTTATGATGTAGGACGAGAGTTGGTGACTACATCGAACATGTTTTTAGTGTAGCACTAGAACTGGTGAAACAACTCTGATATATGATTTGTTACGAGAAAAGTGCGCTTTGCATGTTTAACCTCAATGTACATGTCATGTGCTGCAGTAACCTTCGAGTGGAGGCATGTGAACAGATGCCAGTGTGAGTTTCAAATGGTTCATGGGTATTGACATGCATTATTAACTGTTGAATGCTTTCTTGTATTAACCTGTCGACGTGTTTCTTAGATGTTACAAGCCTTTGTTTCTGAGATAAAAATATTGTTTTATTATCTAAAGTATTTATAAATTGGGAGAAACTGTATTTTACAGTTAAAAAGATGTTATTTTGAAAATAACATTTAAAATGTCTTTATTTAATTTTGTAAAAATATCTGGAAAGCAGAGTAATTGTAGGTTTGTCGTTGTGAATAACATCCAAGTTGATAATATAGTTGTTTTTCTGTTAAATCAAACTTTGATCAAAGTGATGCGATAAAATTTAACAAATACTTAAACATATTGTTTCAACTTGGTCATATAAGTTTAGTATAGTCAAGTGAAGGTTTTTAAACCACATGTGGGACACAAAATAAGTTTTAAACTGCATTGCAAATTTTACACAAAAAACGTCTACCAGTAAATCATGATTTGACTAGCAGACTACAGTTTTGACTTGGCAGAATACAATGCGGTATTGCTTATTTTGCATCCTTATTTTGCAGTATTCATGTCAAGTGCGATTGAACCATTTTATGTTGCACCGCGATCTGTCATGTATTGAATCTGGTTCTTCATCTGTTCCTCAGGCCAGACCTTTGTAATTTTGATTATTTTGTGTATAAATGTATTAGTTATTAGATTAGTGGTTTTTTGATCCCAAGATGCCGTCCTGTGATAAGACGATAAAAATGCTGGTGTATTTATGATTGAACTCAATCGGCGAGGTTAGATGCCGATTATTTTATTAATATCTACCTGACATTACCAATGTAGTGATCATAGAACATAAAAATGGTGATGTGTGCAACATGGGAAAACTTTTTTTAAAAACTGTCTGGTAATTTGCAGATATATGTATTGAATTGGTGCACAGGGTTTTAAAACACAGTGGTTATATTAAGTGTTTTTATGTGTGTATTATGAAACAAGTAAAAACTTGCATTATAATTAAAATTTCTGAAATGTTCACAGGTTTATGGAGGAAAATGCTAGTTGCTATCATATTGTCAATTTTAGGGGTTAAGTATACGAAAATTAATGAGTTATAAAATCTGAGCAGAGATAATTCTGTCTTTTAAGAATAATTGTAGGTTCTGTATTTTTTAATCTGAAAATAACATTGTATTTGTGAAGTAATTGGGACTTAATTAGAAAGTAATTATAATTTGATAATGGTTTAATATCTAAAATATCTATGACCACCCTTCTAAATATATATTGCAGGTAATAGTTTACTCTTACAGTGGGTACTCGAATATATCCATTTATGTTTTAAGTAGCTTCATCTTCATCTTGCTCAACTTTTGAGACTTTGCTATAGTAATTGTTTAATGCCAAGAGTGATGTCACAGGATCTTGTTAAAGATTCCTTTGACCAGAATCATATGCTGTGGCAAGAATTTAAGGGCATTTTCTTTATCTTGGTTTTTATGCAAGAACTTGGAAGTTAGATAATATACTTCACACTGTCTGCCCTTTTTGGCAATTTATGTGTGAATTGTTGACACTGGATTCTTGCATTTCATTACTCATTCTGGTACGAAATATTTTATTCACATGATAACGGGATGACAATTATACTATGCAACATTACTCATGTTAATCTAGTACTTACCGAAAAGCAAGCTTGGTGAACTTATGTCGTCCTCAGATTGAAATTGGACGCTTCCCACTTGGTGTCCTGTAGACACCGATATTTTGAGAAGTGTTGATGCTTTCTCCAGCTGTATTCGACATGTTTGGAGTATTGATACATTAACATTAAGAAAAGTCTTCCTATTGTAGTATTGGTATTATTTAAGTTTGAAATGACAGCGAGGGTTTCCTCCGTAGATGAATGTTACTTGAATGACTGAAAGCCCGAGCAAAAGTAATTGAGAGTTGTGACAACTGGGAAATGTTGAAGATGGTTTTAATGTAGTCTCCTGACTATAAACTTAAAATGTTCTCCATTATTAGAAGTAAAGTTTCTCTTGCAGGTTGGTTTGGGTGTTGAATACTAACTTTCATATATCATTTGTATTGCAGTCTAAAAGGATTTTTTTTTTTAAACTGCTCACTAAATACATGAGATATTTTAACTCTGCATTCCAAGTAACAACTTAGCCCTACCAAAAACGTATTTTGATAAATCCCTATTTATAAACGTGGTAGGTTTTGAGGTGGGTTTTTTTTTTAATAGATACATATATAAATATTCCATTGGTACCTGCCAGATCCTAAACTGAGGGTATTTAATTTGAAAGCTAGAAAATATTTTAACAATTTGGTGTTATTGTATAACATTGCTAACATAAATGTTTCTGGTAGAAGCACAGACTTCAGTAAGAATCTGTGTTTATATGAATTGTTAGGTGAATAAGAGATGTTGTGACTTGCAGATCACTGCAACAAACACATTTGCACACATATTTTATGCACTATTGTTAGCTTAGTAGATTTGAACCCTGTGCAGACAGCTGTAACCCATTTCTAGTTCTTAGTTAAAGAAAAAAATAAGTTTTTAAATGTGCATTCTGTGAATCTGTCATTTTATCATTTTGTCATTTCATTTCCTGCACTGTTTGTAATAAGGATTTTCTGATTATATGCATTTTATTACTTTTTGATGACAGGTTTGCAGAATTGTACTCTGTGTCTTTATGTATCTCGGACGACTGTCTGGACTCCGTAAAATTGATATGAAATTAGTTTAGCGTTGAGAATTCTGCTGTTGTAGACTGTTGTGCTTTTAGAGTGTTGCTGGTCCCATAGAGTTGCAGAGAACACCCTGGAAAAACTTAGTGCTGCAAATTATAACCACTGAGCAGTGATTCCTTACAAATCTTGCCATATTTAAACATTCCATTTCATTGTTAGTCATCCTTTATTATTGACATGTTGGGCATTCGTTTTATTACACATCAGTACTGTACTTTTAAGTATGTGTAATGATGGGAAACGTTAAGAAACCTGATGGGGTTTCATGTGGTTAATTTTTTAATGCTATTATACTTATTTGTTAAATTTATTTCATTTAATAAATGCAAAAATTAAAGATTTTTTTTTTTGAGGAACTTAATTTTTGTCATGTTGAGATGTTTTCAAGGATTTCATTTTCCAATTCTACTGAATTTGTTAAGTGTATTAGATCAGGGAACAAAATAACAATTTTTAAACACATTTACGAATTTTTTTTTTTTAAACGTAAATATCTTCACCTCTCAAGAAATACCATTTTTATGTGTCTTTATTTTTTCAGTTTCATTTTTATGTGTCTTTATTTTTTTTTATATAAAGAGGACTAAAATGCATTTAGATTAAAAAATTTTTTAATTATTTAACGGATGCCATAACAACTTCATAAATATTATCTATGCCTGCACAAGTGCCTGATAATTTGTTTTCTTTCTTAATGCAGAACAAATATTGGAGTCTTGAATAGAGAAAAGCATGCCTAAACCGAACTTGATAGAATGGGACGATATGGTTTTAAGTGCAAATTATGGACTTGCAAACCACAAATGTTGGACCCCAATTCCTGTTTTATCCATGGTTCATTATGGTCAAGTTTTATTCTCTTTCGATACTTGGTATAAATGTGTTGAATGTTAATAAGTCTGGTCTATTGTTACAGATTTGGGACCAGCCAAAGAAATGTGATATAAATATTTATATTTTTATAGATTTATAATTGGCATATGGTAGTGGAGTACATGCTATTTATATGAAGCATGTGATCAAATTATATGCTGGAAAGATAATGTATTTATTAAACAGCTTACATAATCATGTAAACTTAACTGAAATAGCTAAACCTTTGGATGATTTACATTAGTTTGGTTTAATTTATAAGACAGAAAATCTTTTTTTTTTATCACGTACATAGTTGACATTTTTTAAATGTAAGTAGAATGTTTTTCTTTCAAGGTATATACTCATACGTTTAATATAATTGTCTTGCCTGTTTTGTATCTTACAGTTCAGACTTAAAACCAAAGATTCACATAAAACATAAATTTTGCACACTGCTTTTTAAATACTTATCCATTTTTCCATAATTTTGATGATGGAAATACAAATTATATGCCGCAATGTAGTAATACTCAAGTTACGCACAAATTCTTGATATTTTGTGTTGCTAACATATTTTTACTTTTAATTTTTTTTTTTTTATGTTTTCTAAATGAAAGTTTTTACAGTCAGGTTAGGTGTGATTGAATATTATTCTCAACTGATTCTAGTCAATGATGTCCTATCTATAATATGTGATTTGAGTAAATAACTCCGATAACACTCGGGATTTTTTTTCTCTTTCCCACCTTTATTATTATTGCTATCATCAAATAATTTCTCAGTGAACCAGATGCAGTATTCGTTGCATTTGTATAAATATATTTTCTCGATTACAAAACTGTGATGGAGATGTATTCTAAATTTGCCGCCCCAATAGTTATTTTAATTCTCTTCTTGGGCAGCCCAATTGGTTGGTGCCTTGTCTAATATAGATATAATCAGTAATGTTGAAATTAAGACGTTTTGTCTGATAAAAAGCCTAAATTTTACAATGTTTTTGCCTAATAAGAGTATAATTTCTTTGGACATTATGTAGATCTTGTAGATTGAACAAAATACCATTCTGTGTTTATCCGTGGTAACATTTTTTTTTCTAATATAGATTACCCAAATTGAAAATAATTTATGTCTGATAACTGAATTTTAATTATTTGAGAAAAAGTTCACGCTTTTGTGATAAAGGGGGTGGGGTCATTAAATAATGTTTTTAATAATATGTTTATTTTTTTGTTTTTACTTTTTATTCTGAGGGGCAAGGGGTCATTAAATAATAAGATTTTAATTTTCAACTGGTAATATTGAGAATTTAAAAAAAAATATTTGGTCACTGTCAGTGTGGACCAGACTAGTTATGAACTGGCTCATTGTTCTGTGATTGTACATTATCCTAACATTGGTTCAGCCTCTGTAATGACAGTTGTCTTCACATTGGTTTATCCACTGTGACGTGGTACCACCATTTGAACATTGATCCGGCCACTGTTGGGCTGCCCAGGTTTATTTTGTCCTAGGTTTAAATGGGATTCTCTGCACATACAATGGGATTTACCCCACTAATGAACAGCAATGCTTTGTTTCGTACACTTTCTACCTGTTTGTGAACACTAAAATATATCCTGATTTCGTTTGATCTTGTCACGCGTCTTGAGCGAAGGCGCTTACCTAATTACTTTTTAAAAGAACGATATTTGTTTTTATATGGGACGGCATTTGTATTTTTTCATATGAAATTTAAACTATTTAGTTGTGGCTATGTCTGGCTGAAGTGAATGCCAAGATGTAGATATGTGGTCTTTTTTTTATCAGCAGAATGGCATGACCGGTACAAGAGGCACCAGTTTTATATTTTACACTGCAGTATGGTGACGTAACGGAGTTCTTTGTATTCTTCCATTGCCTTGTCTTATCAGCCAAATAATTTGACATTCGAGGGAATAAAAATTCTTGCTCTGACATAATGATGATAAGAATTTGACAAAATCTTAAGTATTTTATAGATAACATGTTCTAAAAGTCTGCATTACAAAGGTGGCTTAGTTACCCTTGACTGCCAATTACTGCTTTAGGTCCTAAAAAAAATTGTATTTTTTTTTTTTGGAAAGTCTAGCAGTTCTGAATTAATGGTCAGGTAGTTCGCCACAATGTTTTGCAGATCTGTCGTTTGAAGAAAGTAAAATTACTGTAATTTATAAGGCAGTTGAAATAAATAGCATTTATGGCACCATGCTGTGTATTTAAGATTGCATTATATGAAGATGTATTTATGTAAGTAGATTATATGTGAATTAACAGTGCTTGTATTAACTTGATGGCACTACTAATAAATAAACATACTCATTTGATTGTTGCCATGATTACAGCGTACGTATGACATGCTGTTAGTCCGCATGTTGGAGTAATTTCAAATAAGTGTGTCATGGAGATTGTATTTTTTAAAGATAGTTTATTGCAGCCTATAGGTGCTATGGAAAGAAATTTTACTATGTTTTTGTTGCTTTACACAAATACTGACCACATTGCACTTACAGATCATGCATTTACCTGGGGTCGTTAAATAAATAAATTACCTTGAATTGTAAGCTTGTACTTAAAGCAGGACATAATTTAAAAAACTTTATGCTGTAATATTTGACACGTTTTCAAGAAAGGATAGTTAAAAATTCTTTGGCATTTTATGAAACCTAAAAATTAAATTAAATTCTTGGTTAACTTAATATTGTTAAGGTAATTATATATTTTTTTATTGATTTTAATAAAAACTACTTTTAATCTAGTTGGATAACTAAGTCAAAATGTTGTGTGAAAAACATTTGATAACATAGATATATTTTATTTGCATTTTTGTACCCGTTTCAGTATTACATCAGTGATGGACAAAACAAGGACAAAGCGATAATTACAATTGGAGTATATAGGTATTGACCACGTAATATATTTTTTATTGCATCTTTTTTTATACTTTTTATGCAGAATCTCATTAAATATTATTTGTAATGAACACAAACTGCAGCATACAATATTTAAAATGAATGTTTTGTCATTGTTAAGAGGTGAATGTTTCTTGATTTAGCATTTACAGTTGCATACTGAGGTGAAGGAATATCTGTGATAATGTGCGTGGTCAGTATTTATTTTGTTACAGGCAGCAAGAACTTAAATTAGAAAAGTCATTTCCACAATGACAATACTTCATAAACAATTCAAGCTTTGATGGGGAAATCTATTTACCTCAAGTCTCCCACTAAAGACTGATTCTTAGTTTTAAACGCCAAACCTCACATCTCATATCACTGTTGTACCTGTACCATTATGAAAGTTTTGTCTAAATCAAATTTAAGTTTCCATTTGACAGATTTTATAAGCACAGGTATAATATAGTTCAAATGGCTATTTGCAGTGATTGGGTTTAATTCGGGGCTATTTAAGAAATGTAATACGCAGTGTTAATTTTTAGTGATCACTTGTGGGGACTACTGTGAGCAGAGTTAAAATATAAATATCCTCTGCTTGTCTAGTCCGATCAATTTTTTATATCTTTTAATTCAACATATTGGTTCCTTGCTAAACATCAAAATGGAAGTTGTATGACAACTGTAGCCACATCACATTGAAGCAGAAATTAACACAACTCCATCTCATGACCATGTGTTAAATAAGTGTCTTCCTTGTAATTGATCTCATATTTTCAGTTGAATTTTTTAAAATACTTTAGTATTGGTCCGTTGTGTTTCGTGCATCCATTACTGCACTGCTGAATCATAGGAATATAATCAACATTTTAAATAATGCAGCCAATACAATTCAGTGGTAAAAAGAGGTCAGTTGTAAGGAAAATACTGATGTGATGAAGCAAAAGTGGTCACACTTCCAGTTCTATGTACAGGAAGGAATCTGACTTGAAATTAACTGAAATATTTGATAGCAGAGGCTTTTGGAATATCTG
Organism: Symmetromphalus regularis; assembly: GCA_032355785.1. Taxonomy (NCBI): domain Eukaryota; kingdom Metazoa; phylum Mollusca; class Gastropoda; order Neomphalida; family Neomphalidae; genus Symmetromphalus; species Symmetromphalus regularis. The sequence goes on from JAULBS010075532.1 coordinate 17,620, forward strand.
ATCCATTATTATTTCAAGAACTGTATTGGGTAATACATTGAAGGCTGGTTTTTATTTTATTTGAATGTTGAAAATGTATGGGGGGTAAATGAGTCGTATTAGTTAGTATGTTGAACCAAATCAAATTTTCATTGGAGATTAGATATTAAAATTAGGTAAATCACATCTTTAAGTACCACAAGCAATTTTTGGAAACATTAAGAAATTTATTCGTTGACAAATTTATATTTGAAATGGGCAACATAAGTAATAGTTATGTTAATAGAATATAGAAACATTAATTGGAGAACATAGAAACATTAATTGGATTATCAAAATGAGAATCTTAGGTCCAGAGTTGCCTGTTATTGAAAATGATTCAGTGTCCTGGGGCCTGTAACGTGAAGCAAACTGTGACTTAAGATAAACTTGATAATAAATTAGTATGTCTATCATAATGTTAAGTTTGCTTCTAGTTACAGGGTCCTGACCAGTTCTGTTACCATGACATCTGCTGTGGTCATAATGTGCCATTGTTAGTGGACCAACTTCTACATCTGAGCATTGTATACATTTAGAGTTGAATGCAATAAAATAAAGATTGAAAAATCCACTTTTTTTTTACTTTTCTTTTGTAATAAAAATGAAGTTTCATTGCAAAAATGAGGTAAGTGCTAAATTAAAAAAAAAGAGAAATCGCCACCAAAGGAAAGGCTTGCATCGGTTCTCCAAGTTTGCAGAACAACGTCGGACATACATGTATGAGTGTAGTAAAAAATACACTTTCGTTCCAACACACGATAAGCGCCATGCACAAACACCGCATTTCTGCACACAAAATAAAATAAAAAATTCTCAAAATGGAGATGTCGCATTTTGCGATAAAACTTCAAATATTTCTTCACATGTTGACTTCTTAACGTCTTAGCAGGATCTAACAATAGAACTTTCACTTGAGGTGCTTTGGATCAACTCTTCTCAGTGGATGCATTCCATTGTTTTTTCGCTATCGCAACCAGTGCCTCAATGCTGGAATTGGAAGGCCATTTTGTGTTGTCCTGCCTGTGGGCAAAAGTGCATGTAAAATATATCTTGCTAGTAATGGAAAAAAATATGGGTTTTCTTGTCTGTTAACAAATAGTCATTTTTGATATTTTCAGAAAAACTTTTTTTTTTTTTTTTTGTATGGGCTGAAATGTGACGTTTGTGCATGATGCTTATTACATATTGGAACGAAAGCATATTTTCTACTACACTTGTACATGAAATATGTCGCTTTCTGCAATTATGAATTTGGAGGATTGATGCCAGTCTTTGGTGCCGACTTTTTTTTTTAATTTGGAGGATACCGCATTTTGCGATGAAACTTCAAAATAGATAATTAACAAATCGTGGTGCTCTTGTTATTTAGACGATGACCAAACAAAAGTTATGTGGGATGATGTATAATTCTGTGAACAGCATGTTGTGGGGAGAACAAGCCTTTCTTTTTTATTAGATTCATTATTTAAATTATTTTTAACACCACCAGAGCATATTCATCATGCTCACATGCTGAAATTTTACAAAAATTGCAATTTCCTCAAAGTAGTTCTTTACTTTGCCAGCTGAATTGAGACCTTTCTAAATATTCCAGTAAACTAATAAAACTGAAATTTTCTTCAGCCAGAGAAGTGAAAAACTATTCTACATATTCCACCAAACCAATGAGCTTTTTAAGGATTCCCAAATGAGTGCTGTTAAGGGAACCGTTTGTCAGTGAATATTCCAGTTACAATACATTGAATAATCCTGGAAATGTTCTGCCAGTGTTTTATGTCGAATATAGGTATGACTGGCTGACTTATAAGATTTTTTATCTTATTCTAGGAATGATGTTCCAGCCAGTGGCCCATAACTGGTTTATCAAAGGCAGTGGTATGTGCTATCCTGTCTGAGAAAGCACATTTAAAAGATCCCTTGCTGCTAATTGGAAAGACCATTAGTCGCATAAACACCATGTTTCCAACACCCAATAGCTGCTGAATATACAGTGTGCTGAGGTTCTGTTAAGCAAAAAAATGTTTCCTCTCTAGAAGTGCAAACTGGTAGTCCTTGAGGGATTTTAACGTTTCACCACAGAATTGTGCATTGTAATTTAGGGCCATGCAAAGCTTCGTACGTGTATGTTCAATTAAATTCGAAACTGTTGCAAAACTTTGATTCGATTTTTGTGTATTGGGAATTTCGAATACTGCAGTGTATGATTAATTGGAAAAAGAGGGACAAACTATCTGCGCAACCATTAACATTAATAAACAAAGAGAAAAACCATCACATTTTAAAATGAAAATCTTATAATCTTATCAGAAAAATAATGTATTTTTTAGTTTGCTGATCAGTTATTAGCCCAAATGTAGACTGGTTGACTAACAAAATGATAACACACAACGTAAATGATTGTTTGCCTTCATGAACTGCATCTGATGCACTTATTTTCGAATATTTGATCAGACTGAAAAATTGAGATTCGCAGGGCCCAACTGTAAATGTGGAGCCTCATCATCATCACTAGGATGGCATCTGAACAAATACTGGTCCTCATCTGTTACACTGTGTGAACCGGTCGGATCGATCCTTTTCAGTGGACCCATTTGCAATACCCATTTGCAATTGGGGCTATTTTCCGTTCCAACCAGTGGTTCACAACTGGTTTATCAAAGGCCATAGTATGTGCTGTCCTGTCTGTGGGACGGAGCATATAAAAGACCCCTTGCTGCTTATCGGAAAGAGTAGCCTATGTGGCAGCAGC
>JAULBS010075543.1:0-20388 GCA_032355785.1 Symmetromphalus regularis
GCCATTTCCGGTAATATTCGTATCTCTTTTATCGTTTTTGCTTTAATAAATAATTTTTTGCATTGATATTAATTTATAATAAATATATTTATAAATTAATAATCGCGTACCTTAAAAATACATTATACAAATAATTACCTAACGCCCCATTTTTATATGAATTCTGCAGCAAATAAAACATAGCGGTCTAAGTAACACTGGCTCAAAATCTAAAAAAATTACTTCTGACTGCTGTTTAAACATAATAGAACCAATGGACAAACCAAACTAGATAACAAATAGGACATTTTTTTTTATTTAGAAAAATATTAACATTAATGAGGTAAGTTATATATATATATTGTTGTTGTTGTTGTCAAAAACCATGTTCCAAGTAGAGCAAACTGACTATAGTGAATTCACTGGTAAAAATGTCATTGGTATAATTACAAAGTCAGCTGTAAGATGAATACAATTAACATAATTTATCATTCCTGCTTATACACCTGCTCTGCTGTGCTAAAGCCTGATCCACACTAGTAGAATGAGTAACCTGTCCTGCTGTGCTAAAGCCTGATCCACACTAGTAGAATGACTAACCTGCTCTGCTGTGCAAAAGCCTGCTCCACTGTCAACACCCGTAACTTTATCACTGTGTTTACTCACCTATAGTTTCTCTACGTGTCATGTCATAGTATCTCCACTTGTGATAGACTGGAAATACTTCACGCATCACGTACAACAGAACTGACTGTAGTTCTTCTTCTCTGTTCAACTTGGACAAAGGCTAAAATAATAATACTAAAATTGTGTTGGCCTACTCTGTGTAAAACAAATTATGTATTACAAAATTCTAATCCATACCAACAAGAATGAATGTAATACAAAATTCTAATCTATACTAACAAGAATTAATATAATACAAAATTTTAATCTATACTAAAGAATCAATGCAATACAAAATTCTAATCAATACAAAAATGAATCAATGTAATACAAAATTCTAATCTATACTAACAAGAGAGAATGTAATACAAAATTCTAATCTATACTAACAAGAATCAATGTAATACAAAATTCTAATCTATACTAACAAGAAAGAATGTAATACAAAATTCTAATCTATACTAACAAGAATCAATGTAATATAAAATTATAATCAATACTAACAAGAATCAATGTAATACAAAATTCTAATTTATACTAAAGAATTGATGTAATATAAAATTCTAATTTACATTAAACAAGAATCAATATAATACAAAATATCATAGTAATAAATTAATGAATTTAACTAAATAATACCAACTCTAACACTTTTCAGTATATTGTTTCCACTATTCATAAAGCTCTTGAGTCTTGACACAACCTTTTTATTACTTCATTTATCTATGACTCCTGATTGGTTAATGTTACATAATATATACTTTAAAATAATGTCATGGTATTTCACTGTAAATTATCTATTGGTTAAAACATGGGAATAATTTTTTTAAAGACTTTTGAGCACTCTCAATTTTATTGACAATATTCAGACATTTTCGGCTGAGAATGTTTTAACTGAAAACATATCAAATTAAGCAGACAGTAAAAGGGGAATAATAAGATGGTATCCCAGAATTTACTAACAAACAATTTTTAAACAACACCAATAAAAATTGTTTGTGACTAAATTCAATTTTATTTCAAGTGCAAAATTGATTCAAGTTTAAAAAATTAAGAATTAAAATCTGTACTTATTTTTTATTAATTAACTGATGTAATAAAACAATTATGGCACTGTCATAACTAGCTATTATTACCTGCACCAATTCTGACATCAAGTCGAGAAATGCCACTGTCAGAGGATATCGGCCCTGAGTGCATTCAGTACTGGCCAAAATAGAACCACATAATCCCGAACTCAAACCACGACCACTGAAGAACAGCACATTACAGAATTAGTCATTTGTAAATGAATGTAGCACACAATACAAATTAACTGAATATGTAACAAATTTCATTAAAGGGTTCCTGCAGACTTCTAAGAAGAAATTTTTTTAAAAACACTTCCTTAAAAAAAAATAATTAATGTCCTTTTTGCAGACAAATCTGTAAAAATGCACAGGTGAATCACACTGCCATGAGTTAAAACTGAAATCTGGAGAGACTGAATATTCTGCCTGCATAAAAAGACAGAATTTATACTAAGGAGGAAAATAATCAAAGACTTTAAATAGAAAAAAACATGGTTTTCTGGGACATAATGTATCACAAAATGTACAAGCCAATCAGAACTTATATTTTTGAACATGTCGATCTTATATATTGACAAAACATGTTTTTTTTAAACGTGGGTACTTTTTTAACTGAGTTTTCAACTTGTTAATATGAACCTTGATGTCACTCAGACACCAGTATTGTTTTTTTTAACATATGAATGTGTGAATTTGATGAGTTTGTTGCATCAGTGAAATAATGTGCACCAATAAATTCTACAGTCTATTTATGTGTATTTCATGTTTTATATGGAACTGCTAAACTTTTTTGGTTAAGTATATGTTATGTGTGTTAAAAAATAAAGTTTGTTTTATTTAATGACGCTTCTAGAGCACGTTGATTTTTATCTTATCATCGGCTATTGGACGTCAAACATATGGTCATTCTGACATATTTCTTAAGAGGAAACCTGCTGCTACCACATAGGCTACTCTTTCCGATAAGCAGTACGGGTTCTTTTATAGGCACTGTCCCACAGACAGGACAGCACATACCATGGCCTTTGATGAACCAGTTGTGGACCACTCGTTGGAATGGAAAATAGCCCAAACTGCAAATGGGTCCACTGAGAATGTTATGTGTGTTATCCTTTCATGGAACTGGCTTAAATATTCTTAATATCAGTGCTTGTGTTAGCTCAACTGCTCAGTCAGTACAAACCTGAGGACTTCATTGAGATTGTCAACATTTTCTGTTAAATAAGGCAAAAACCCTGTTTGTTTCAAGCCATGTAGAACCTGAAAAATATAGACACAATGTAATTGTAAATAAAAACATTCTATGACCTATTTCAAATGTTTCTCTTTTTTATATCATGTCCCTACATGTATATAGTATACAAAATAGTGGAAGACTGGGTTTGGCACTTACTGGTATCACTGAATGCACCTAAATAAGCTGCATCTGATGCACAAAGGGTGTATGTAGGTTTCTAAAGCTATCCCACATTTATCTTGAAATCAAAAGATATTCTACATAAAACTTGTGTCTAGGTCAGAAATAGTTTTTGGCCCTTTTCTCCATTTCTGCTACCTCAGCTTACACCCTTTTGGTTCTGAAGCAGCAATAAGTGTTATGTTCTACCATATAGTAACATCATATCAAAAACGAAAGTATTGCTCATTTAACAATACTCCAACATGTGGCTATTAAGTCTCAAATGCGCATAATTTTTTTTTTTGTTAATGATACCACTAGAGCAAACTGATTTGTTAATCACCGGCTATTGGATGTCAAACATCTGATTATTTTGATAGTCAAGTGTAAGCCAGCCTCCAATGGGTTTTGAAACAATATCGTCAGCTTGAGAGTCTGACATTCCACCACTGGACTTTCAAGGCTCTCACAAATGCACATAATTTGTGATATTGTTCACAGAAGAAACCTGTTAATGCCATATAGGGTAATTTTTGGAATTAGCAGCAAGGGGTCCTTTATGAGCACCTTTCCACATATAAGATGGAACATACTACAGCTTTTGTTACAGCAGTTACTGACCACAAGTTGGAACGAGAAACAGCCTAATGATAAGAAATAGAAATTTGTATAATTCCTTACCGTTTCTGGTTGCTCTTGCACTACGCATGTTAAGCACTCCATGGTGAAGCCAAGTAGATCAATAGGAGCTGGAGTCAACACAGAAAACCTGAAAGAAAAAAGATTTAATGGTATTTTTTCTCCCAGGACCCAGTGCCCTTGTTTAATGACACTGGGCCCGTGGCGAACGTGCCTGAACCAAACTGGACGTAGGCACGTCATAAAACTACTTCAAGTTCAAGTTCAATTTAATAGTAAAACTGACAATTCAACATGGTAGATCCCTCTTAATTACATAAGCATGGTGCACAAATACTTTATTCAATTAACATGATTATTCCTTTATCAGATATGGCAATTTTAGTTCAAATGTGTGATTCGTCTTGCAGTTTCAACAACAGACACTATGAATTATGCTTTAACAGTTTTGATTTCAATAAATTCAAAGAATATTTATCATTCAGTGATGACAAACATTACTCAATATTCTTAACCCCCAAAAAGGATTTCATGTAACTTAAATACAATAAAAGATTTTTCTGACAGCCAGCCTGCCACAGACAGACAGACAGACAGACAGACAGCATGCAAATTTAAAAGGATCATTAAAATATTGCCAAAATTAATATTTTACATGTAATTATTTAACAGGAGGAGGGGTCTTAAAATCTGTACTCTATGTATGCTCAGGAAAATGTTGGTAACAAAATGAACCTTAAATAAATAATTGAGTGGATGACTGTCACATCAAGGTTGTAAAAATATGCCACCAGGCATATATCCCATTAACTAACTTATTTGTACAATGTGGAAATTCCACCTGCCATGGGCAATTCAAATTTGTAACACCTGATGGGGGGAAGGGGTGGAGGAGGTAAAAAAAAAGAGATCAAATGGGAAATTATAAGTAACAAATAGTTCAATGGATATATGCATAAGTAAAACATGAAAAGAATAAAAGTAGGAGTGTGCGTTTCTTTATTTTTATTTTTGTTGTTGTTATTATTTTAGTTGTGTTATTCATTGTACAAAAATAATTAATAACAGTTTAAAGACCCTATCTCCCCAGCATGAAATGAAACATCAGCTATTGGGTAATAGTACAAGAATTGTTATAAAGGAAAGACCACTGGCAAACTTGTTAAATTAATTTTTTTTGGAAGTAAATTTTATTAAAATTTAAATTATAAAAGGCAAATATACATGTACACCATGGATTTATCTAGGCTTTATATGGTACTGAACATCGGCCCCGTCCCAAAGGCAAATAGCACTGAAAATTCCCAATTTCTGGACTATAAATTAATATTATTATATGGTTTATATAATATTAGTTACATAAATTCAGTGGGGTGAAAAAAACTTCCCAATGACTAAAATCGTGCTAATTTTCCCAATCCCTTTAGTCACAGGACCCTGGTGTAAAATCCTGGATAAATCCCTGTATACTGAAAAAGGTAAATCTAACATAGTGTTTTTAGTTTTCACTAAATGGGTGGGCAGTGTGGGTGTAACATACGTCCTTCATACATACACACCAATCATGCCTTCTTAGATACAAACAGGATACAAACAGTATCCTCAAACTTCATGTCTATTCATCAGTGGAATGCAACAGCTACTGTACCGGTAAGTATAATTCCTAAGGAAAGTATATTTTCAGTGAAATCGACACGGTGAAGCTATCAATCACTGAATTCAGGTCAGCACACAACATGGTGTATAGTAACTACTCTTACACAGGTAATGTGTATGTTTCTTGAAATAAGACATATTTTTCATTTCATATAAATGTAAATGTATTAACTGTATGTATACTTATACAAAGAAAATACAAACAGTTGGAAAGGTCAACAAGTGGACATGAAGCAACCAGGATGTTACATTTCTATTTTAAGTCACCAGTAAAGTCCTATTTCTATTTAAATCTACAAGTAAATTCCCTCATATACGCCTGTGATTGGATGTTGTATAAATAACAAGACACAGTTAACAGATGTGTTATTAGTTCTGTTCTTTATTGCACCAAATGATGGGTCAATTAATATGCAGTTGTTGTTTTAAAACTATTCAATGCGATACGTCATTAGAAAGAATATTATATCAAGAACCAAACAACGGTAAGTCAACAGAAAATATATTATATAAAGTACAAAACAATATTTCTCTTGCTCCACGTCTGTCAAGAGGAAAGAAGTACCATGTGTTTTTCTGCTGTGATACTACAGACCTACAAGAGGTTAACAACTTGATAAGCCAAGCACAACAGAAAGGCTTCAAGTGTTGTGAATTTGAAAACTGTGCACGAAGTGGACGTACCGAATTATCTGAAATGGATAAACTCATTACTGATGCACTGTGGGTAGTTATATATTTTTCTCAGGGATACTTCACTGAGTACTGCTGGACAGACATTCAAATTGCTACAGCTGTGGAGCAGGCAATGTCTTTGAAAAGGAAGAATATTTTACTAGTTGTCACAAATAACTTGAGAGGACTAGTGCCAAAAGTGCTATCTGTATTTCCATGGATTTCAACATTGGAAACAAACTGGAAGGATACGTTTTTCAATATCTTAAGTGAATTTCCTGATCCACTGTCAAGATCTGAAATTTGTGGATGCAGACATCATCTTGACTTGGATAAGCATGAACAAAAGCTATGGCATTACAACAGTTCTGATGAAACACCAAGAATACAGAGAAATCAGCTTCTGGGACGATCTGCTATTCCATTAGGCAGCTTGCCACTTGTATTTCAGACTGAAACAAGGTCAAATATACAAATGCCTGCACGCATTCGTAAGAGTTATCACAGATTTTGATAGCAGCATTCAGGGATCTCATGGACCCTAGACCTCGGGTCAATGACGCAGCGATCATGGATGGGATGCACCATGTTCCATCCACATTTTTCCTTTTTTTAAAAATTAGAATCAAACAAATATATTATATTGCGTGTACTAGCCAACATTTTAAGTCTTAAAATAGGGCAGCTAAATATCTGGAAACGGGTCATTAATGGAAACACAACACCATCAAATATTGGTCATTCCAAGCAAAATAATATGATGCTTAATTTTCAAAGCAATTACAGTAGCCAGTGTTCTCACCGGCCGAAAATTAAAGAGGAGTGCCCCCCCCCCCAACATAAAAAAAGAAAAAAAACAAAAACAAAACACTGCCCGACTACCACAGAACTAAATAAATGAACTATCAGCAGCATTCAACATATTTTAATTGCTTAGAGCAGACATTTAAATTAAATATGAAAACATTTGATGACAGATTATTTGACAAAATTATTATGTAAATTACCAAGACTAACTGCCGTCACTTCTGTATATTTGACCAGGAATAAGTTCAGGGAGGTAAAGCAGTTCGTTTGCCGCTTAGTGTGGGATGGGCTTGATAATGAACTTCATTATCATTAGAAAATATAAATATTTAAAAAATAATAATGATGAAAAGAAGACAAAACCTTTAATATTTCTCTGTTTAATTTTATTATTATTTAATATCAATGTGCTCAAACATGAGGAAAGCAACCGCAGTATTAAACTATTGAAAACAGAGGCATGCCAATCAACATTGTTTAATAACATTCTTTTCTTTCTTTGATGTGTAATACTGTTTTGTTAATTCCCAGATATAACTGTATTTTATGAAGGGAGGATTCTTCAACACCCATTAATTAATACTGACAAATATTCAACCAATTCAATAGCTCGGCTTAAATTACTGATATGCCATGATTTCGATATACCCAGCCCACAGCTTAAGTCTGTTACAACTCTCGTGTCGGCAAAGTTCAAAGCATGTGCAGCTCGTAACCAAGCTCTCTAAATTAAAACAATGTATTCTTGCATCAGATTTGACTCTTTAATGAACAGCAATCCAAATGTGTCAGAACTAAACTTGTACAGGGTTATAGCTAACTTTTCTCATGGGGGTGGTGATGAGGGGTAGTGGCTATTTAAGTTTTAAGCGATGTTGCATGTTAATTCAGTAGTGGATCCAGGGAACTGGACCCCCCTTTCACTTTTTTTTTATTTTATTTTTTAGATGCTATCAATGCTGGCTATGTTTCTTAAAAAAGTTTTTTTATAATGAAAAATGAACTTTGAATTGCCACAACAAAATAAGGGTTGTACACATACATTTTACTGTAATAGAAAAATTGCTTCAGTCTCTCTTAATTAATAAATATACTAGCGGTGATTTGTGTACTTAAATTTCTGTGATCTCAATATGAGTTAAGCGCTGACAATATACGGCCAATCGTGACGTCACTTAGCACCTTTACTTCACAAGTTGTAAATGACCCCAATAGGTCTCATTGGGACACTGGTATTGTTTTGTCTTGCCAAACGTAACATTCAGCTGCTAATTACCAACAACCGAGTTTACGAGTTTATACAGGTGATAATAGAGAATCCTGGGGAAAGATGCATAGTAACAGCATTTTTGAAAAATGTTATTAGTTGGTAATCATTCAGCTACAAAATATTTATATGTTGAACCCTAATATTTTTAGCTAAGCAACTTTAAACCTACATCGAGTTGTGATAATAGAGTGAACATTAAAAAAGAAGATATATATCAGTATGAACTTTGATTATGAAATAAAACTATATTTAATTGGAATTATTTTTGTGATGTCAGTTGTTGTACATGGCAAGGCACAAAATAGCCGGTGCCGCATCGCAATTTGCAATGGAAAAACCCCGAACAGAGAGTCAAAATTATCTGTTCAAAGCAAAATGCGAAACACCACTTTTTCTCTGAACCATTGCCATTTGATACACATCTGTCGATGTCAAAGCATCTCACACACATATTCCGATGTATAATCCCTGACCTTCAATAAAATTGATGACACTGCACAGTTAGAGTTCAGTAATGTACTCTCACAAAGCTTGCTATAAGTAGCCCGCGAATTGTTGGAAATTATTGCTACGCATTTTACCAAAATTGCTAATCATGTAACATTGGTTAGCAATTTGCTAGTTAAGTGAAAAATTTATTTTGTGCCTTGCATGGCAATAGACATATAGTATTACATATAATTTCAACTTCAAATGTTGATTTTTCTTAATTCACAATGGACTCTCTAAATTTTGTTTTGGACTCTCTATATTTTCCCTCATGAGTCCATGGACTCTCCATATTTTTGGATGAATGATAACCCAGAACATGTCAGTTGTGTTTCAGAAGTAAACAAAATCACTGAACTGTTGCACTCACCAATGTTTAATACAATCTACGCCAGTTATGTTTCAAATAAAAACAGTGACAAACATGCAATTGCCTGTGTGCTCACATGAGAGTCACAAAATGCCATGTCTCATACCTAATAGCCACTGAATAAACAATGTTCTGGGGTGTCATTAAACAAACAATCATTTCTTTTGCATTTACATCAGCTGGAGTTGAGGAAGTAAAGGGTTAAACCAGTTCACTGATTCTTGTCAATTCTCCATTCAACAAAATACAATAATTTTTCTAATATTGTAATAAATTCTCATTAAGATTTCGATTTGGTGTTTATTTTGGTTTGTTACTGTTGTTTAATTCTAACTCTTGTCCCCGAACTCCACCCATTGACACCCTGAGGCTAGTCTAAAACAGTCTGTAAACATAGTGATTAAAAGACAGTTCCCTGAGGGCATCATTTTATATTCAATGACGTGAAAAGAATCATGTTGCTATTGTTATAATAATGTGATACCTTCTAAAAAGTAATGATTACAAAAGAAATTTGATAATACAGACTTAAGAAGTGTACATTTTTCCTATCCAATTACCTTTAACACAATGTATTATAGTTTGTTAAAGTGTCAAACCTGGCTATACACCAGTCAATATTTTAAAGTCTCAAAAGTAACGTAAAGTTTATTTTATTTAACGATAGCTCTAGAGAACATTGATATTTATCTTATCATTGGCTATTAGACATCAATCATATGGTCATTCTGACATTTATTTAGAGGAAACCCACTGTCACCAGATAGGCTACTCTTTCCGATAAACAGCAATGGGTCTTTTATATGTTCCGTCCCACAGACATGACAGCACATACCATGGGCTTTGTTTATGCAGTTGTGGACCACTGGTTGGAATGGAAAATAGCCCAAACTGCAAATGGGTCCACTGATAAGGATCGATCTGACAACCGACCACTTTTTAAAGTGTCATGCCCGGCTATACTGTGTATGGTAGTCAACATGTTAAACATCTTTACAACACATGGTATACAGAAGAAACCTGTTGTTCACATAGTTATTTTCAATTAACACAAAGGAGACATTCACATATGTAATTTTTAAGACAGGATAACAGAGTCTATGGTATACCAGTTGCTGACCACTGGCTGGAATATATAATATTCTAAAAGTGTCTATTGACTGGGTTGAATCTGACAATCTACCACATTTTAGTCTGGAATTATTCAAGTGAGTTACACTAGTTGAAAACAAGTAGATTTCTGTTCAATCATGTGTTAATCAGTTTAAAAACAAAATGGTTACTTTGCAGATTTTTTTTTTTTTTGTGCAAAATAAAATAATCTTTAATTGGAAATGCACTAAGCACAATTGCTGCTTCTTAATTAGGGTGACTTGCAATTTGCTCTGATATTGGTGACAGAGCTAAGTATATAATAATTGTAAAGCAGACTTTTCTCTCATTTCGCAGTCCTGGAAATAGGTGGTTAGTCAGAGACATTGTCCAGTACAAATTTGTCAATCTGGAAGATTTGACAGTAGGGTTCTAAAGACTTTCAAAGATTTTCAAGATGCACAAGAACCCTGGACAGTCATAAAGTTGATACTGTCCGCCATTTTGTCTAACATTCTAGTTTCAATGTAAAATAGACTTACTGGAGCTTGTGTATATTGAAAAAACTGGGCTAAGTAAAATAAGATAAAGCTGCATATATTTTAAAAATATGAATATTAAATTGTGTGACTGGAACTTTTGATTCACAAGTTGACTGACAAACGACATTTCGATACCACAAATAATTATTACCAGTCCTAACTTTGGTCTCACTACACAGTTTCTGGGTCAGAGTTTATCATCATGGTCTACAATAATGCATTTTTATATTACCCTCTGTGTCATACATATGTACTTGTAGTAAGCAAGTATGATATAAAATGGCTGACCTGAAAGCTTCTTTTTTTTTTTCAAGCTGGGTTGACCGACTTGATTTTTGCTACACAAGAGTTTGTCATAAAGTGTATTTCTTTTGGCTCAAGGCTGCATGTCTGAAAACCAGCCAAGTTTGAATGAACACATTTTTTCACTTATAAGCCATTTATTTATCCACACACTGGCATTCGTTGGGGTCAAGTAGCAAAAAAGGGTGGAGAATGGAGAAAAGGGCCAGAAACTGTTTCTCCCCTAGACACAAGTTATATGTGGAATATCTTTTAATTTAAAGATAAATGTGGGACAGCTTCAGAAACCTACATACACCCTTTGTGCACCAGATCCAGCTCACTTAGAGGCATTCAGTGATACCAGTAAGTGCCATCCCCAGACTTACACCCTTTCAGTTCTGAATCAGCAAAATGTTCTCAATTTTGTGGTGAAAATAAATGAACATATGTTAATATGGTACATCACATTAGTGTTAATGACAACCCATACTATCAGCTTAACAATCTGGACTCGAAGTTAAGACAATTTAACATGGGTTTCAAAGACAAATGTTTCAGTGTAGTGAGACCACAGCCTGATTGCATGTGACCTGTACACAGTGAAACTGAAGTGCATCTGAATAAAGATAGTCAAATGCCTTGTTTCAAACAACTATCATTAGATAAAATTATATAAAAATTCAAGCATTCATTATTTTCTTTTATTAATTAAAATGAAGTATTCATTATTTTCTTTTATTAATTAAAATGAAGTATTTTCTTTTATTAATTAAAATGAAGTATTTACAGTGATTATTATTTAGGCACTTTAATTTCTATTTTTCTTAGCAAAAATTGGAGGGGGTAAAAAAATAATACGGTACATAGGCATCGCCTCATCCATGCTCCACACAATGACGGACATTTATTAGCTTTAGATATAGTCAATCTCTATTAGAATATTGATTTTGAACATTATATATGGTTTTTGAATATTTGGTTGGCTATTTTTAGCTCAAAAAGTAATTCCAGTATCTGCAACAACACCAGTCAGGGTTGGATTTATAAGGGAACAATTGCCCCAGGCCACCTTACCAGAGGGGCCCCCCAAACTAAGGACTTCCTTTATTAAAAAATATATAATAATTAGAAAATTAGTTCTATTCATTCATTTTAGTTCCCTTTTTTTTTAAATTTGTCATGTAATTCAATTTCTATGTTGAGGGACTCCTGAGCAGTTTGAACCTAAAGTGCCCGGGCCCTCCAAGGTCTAAATCCGGCCCTGCACCCAGTTCACTGTTGATAGATACTTTTTCTAAAAATACCAATTATAATAAAATTAGTAATAATCTCTCACCTTTGTATGACTTGATAACACAGGTTTGTGATATCAACAAATTCTAGCACAGACTCAGGGTCCGAGGTCATTACTTCCTTGACTAGCTGCATCGTCATGGTAACACGTGATAGCTGTACCGGAGAAACCATTCCTGCAAAATTATAAATATTTTATGGTTAGAACTTTTAAACCATAGAAATAAAACTGCTAATCACTGTCATGGTTGTGTAAGGAAACTGGCCCTGTAGGTTTAGCTGTCAAGCTCAATGCTGGTAGGTACTGGGATCAAATCTCAGTCGAGGCATGGTATTATTTATCTTGATATAGCTCAAAACCACAGTGAGTGCTCTATAAGGCTCAATTGTATGTAGTGTTTTAGTATCTTATTTTTGTACCGGTCTCGGTGGTGCAATGTTTAAGCTGTTGGTCTCACGGTACTGGGGTCAAATCTCAGTTCAGGCATAGGAGTTTTAATCTCAATACCAGCTCCAACCCAGAGTGAATACTCCGCAGAGGCTCAATAGGTAGAAGTATACCAATTACACTGAACAGTTGTCCACAACTGGTTTATCAAAGGCTGTGGTATGTGCTATTCTGTTTGCGGGAAAGAGCATAAAAAAAGATCCCTTGTTGCTAATTGAAAAGAGTAACCTATGTGGCAGAAGAAAATTTCCTATAAAGACCATGAGTCATAAAACACCTCATGTCTGATATGGCCACTGAATAAAAAGAAATATCAGCTTCAGTGTTCCAGCAGTGGAACATTGGACTCTCAAGCCACATAGGCTACTCTTTAAAATAAGCAGCAAGATATCTTTTATATTTTCCCAATTCCACAAACAGGACAGCACATATCATGTCCTTTGGTGAACCAGTTGTGGACCACTGGTTGAAACAGAAAACAGCCTGGTTGTGTAAGCAATGCCTTTATATTGAGTGGATTATGTTCCAAACTCAGTTTTTGCAATATCACTACTCACCTGAACCTTGAGAGACTTGGTGTAACAGTTCCTGAACTTCACATAGTAACAGCTGCCAGCCGTTGTATGTCGTGTCCCACTGGACAACAGGACTGCCTCGAACTTGGTCACTATGCCGGGCTGCAAAGGTTAATACACAATTTGTTATATAAATGGTATCATACTGCAACTTGTTTAATAATCTATTATCCACCCAAGGTCAAAGGATGTAATATTTGTCAGAAAATTCATAAATTCAAGTACTGTAGCTATTATAATTTCAAAAGAACATAATGGCAGGGCCAGATTTATAAGGGAGCAATTGATTCGGGTCCCCCTTCCTGAGGTGCCCCCAGACTGCATAATGGAGAAGATGACTGATGTCATTTGGCTACGCTGTCATCATTCTGTACACAACCAGATACTGTTACATAACGGCTGGAATTTCACTGTTGGGTATAAATCACGACCTAAGCATTATAGGGTTTTATCTTTTAAGTAAAACATATCAAGTCAGGTCCTCCAGAATGACTGTAACATTGGGGCAGTGGACTAGTGATGTTGAAGGCTACAGGCGGTCTGAGGACATGCTCCCCTGGGTAAATTTTGAAATATAATACACGAAAAATGATTTTAATGTCTTCTGGGTAAATTATGGGGGAGGTAGCTGCTACCCCTGCTGCCCCTGTTCCGGCAGCCATGCAAGTTTATATCCTTTAATTCCAAGGTAGTGATATATATTAAAAAGCATGCCTGCATTGTAATTAGGTTATTGATCTTATAATGAATAAACCTACCTGTCAGTGAGAGTACCTGTCCTGAAACACCTGCTGGGATAATCATTTCACCTGGAATACACAACAAGCAAAGCAGGATGATAATACATCAACAATATTGAACGATTTGAGTATTTGTTTACAACCCCTGAAATTGCCTGTGGCAATCGGCAATGCCTCGGAGATTGCCGCAGAGTTTTTCATTCTAATTTTTTTTTTTTCAAGATGTACTTTTTTCTCATTATTAAAAATAAAGTATAAAATCGCCATGGACACTATTTCTCCACATCATTTATTTTGCCATGTACAGTTTGCCAGGTGTTGGTTTAACAGGGATAAGAACAGGTCAGACCTAAAAAGGAGGGTCATTGCGAGGGAACATATAACTTATTCACTTTATTGCAGAAATTACATGGTCAGATGTATAGGACAAGGTGTTACATGTGAGTAGGGTCACTGTGTGAAAGCATATAGCTTATTCACTTTATTGCAGAAATTACATGGTCACATAAATAGGACTACATGTCACATGTGAGTAATAAGTAATAGTAATTCCACCAACTCTACCCACTCACCAGTTTATTTTCTCAATGGATTTGGAATAATATCAATAAGTGTCAAAATCAACAGCCAATAGATGGGAATTTATTGTCCCTGGTTAATGACCCAATCCAACCACAAACACAAAAATATATATTGGTTCTTGGCTCTTGGGGGTTGGGGGTTTCATACTATTATTAAATTATAGATATTTTATAATTTTTATTTTTTATTTATTTAATTAATGACCACCTCCCCAACACAAAAGAAAACATCGGCTATTGGGGATCACAGGCTAATTTACAATATGGATAACAAGGAATGATGTTTAAAAGTAAAGTTTGTTTTATTTAACGACGCCTCTAGAGCACATTGATTTTTATCTTATCACTGACTATTGGATGTCAATCATATGGTCATTCTGACATATGTATTTAGAGGAAACTCGCTGCCACCACATAGGCTACACTTTCCGATAAGCAGCCGGGCGTCTTTCATAAGCACTGTCCCACAGACAGGACAGCACATACCTCGGCCTTTGATAAACCAGTTGTGGACTACTGGTTGAAACGGAAAATAGTCCAAACTGCAAATGGGTTCACTGAGGAGGATCAAAGAAATCTTAATAAAAAGAGTTAAATTAAGAAAATAATGTGGGAAGTGGAACCACAAGAAAACACATTGCCTCGCACCTCCCTAACCAGATTTTTGTGGAACAGTTGTAAGTGCTAGTAAATGATATTAACCTTTGATGTATGGCTGCTTGGGTCGAACAAGTCGAAACACATTGTTGCCACGTGGCTGCAAATCTTGTGAACTGTTGTTATCTAACTGTTCTGTGTATACACTCAGCTGAGAAAGCATCAACTTCACCTGGGAAGAAAGGAATGTTTCAGGATTAGTCACAATTATCAGTTTCCTATTTATACGAACAGTGCCATATTAACCCATGGCCGGGCCCCTAGCTTTATAGGTACTTCATATCCCTATCTAGTAACTGTGCCTCATTAAAAAAACTGACAGGGCCTTAGTACCTGTAGGGCCCCTAGGCTTCAGTTTAGTCAGCCTTATGGATAACACAGCACTGTATATGAACAGTACGCTCAGGGATAGTCTATGAATTCATGTAAATTATTAAAGGATCGCATGTCACAAGCTCGTCGTCGGTATTCGGGGGTTTCATGATGAAAACTTTTCATCACTAAAATTTTATTTTCTCCCAAAGTAGGAGACCAATTCTTATAAATGTGACACCATTTTGTAGCTTAGTATACTGTGGCATAATCCAACAAAAAGCTAGCATCAAATGAAGAAAGTAAATCCTCGGAGAATCCCATGGCTGAGGATCCAAACCACAAAGATATTAGTTTCCAAATATTTCCAGTCATGTTAGAGTTACATTTTTGGGTTTCTCATAGACAGTTGTCTTCTCTCAACAATATGCAACAAATCAGATAAAAACAGATTCAGAATTAATGGTTTTATAGTCATTTTTTTGAACAAGGTCTATTTTGAGAAATGGGCTAAAACGTGTCTCACTTTTAACGAATTTTCCTTTTAATGACGGTTATAATATTTCAAATATCAGCAAAATTAAGGATAAAAACAGAATTGTGTTAGGTTTTTTTGAAAGCGTCAAAGAGATAGAGTAACTGTAATAATCTTTAAAAATTTATGATTTTCACCATGAAACTCATTTTCGGTGAGTTTGTGACATGTGACCAAAATGAAGATGCAAATCCTACTAAAAATAAACATTTTAAGCATACTAATCTGAGATGGAGAGTTGAATCTGAAAATTTGTAAGCTTTGTATGAACAGGAAAATATCACAAATTGTTTATGTTTAATATTCAACAGCCCAATGTTTAATTATTTA
This sequence comes from Symmetromphalus regularis, assembly GCA_032355785.1. NCBI lineage: Eukaryota > Metazoa > Mollusca > Gastropoda > Neomphalida > Neomphalidae > Symmetromphalus > Symmetromphalus regularis. The sequence goes on from JAULBS010075543.1 coordinate 16,411, forward strand.
CACATGGACTATAGAAAAAACCTGCAACCACAACATAGGCTAATATTTTTATCAGCAGCAACAGTTCTTTCATATAAACCACCTGACAGTCACAACACGAGCTAATAATGGTCTAATAATAAAATAATTATTAGACCAGTCATGAACCACAACCTGGAGCAAGAAACAGCTAAGAATACAATACAAATTAGCAGATATAAAAAAAACACTGTACTGTTCACCTTTCTGGCACTGTCAGGACTTGCAGAGGCTAGAGAGATGTTGAACCCAATGAATTTAGAGAACTCCAGTGGAAACCAAGTCATGGCAGACGTGTACAGATTACCCACGCCTTCCTCCAGACCCTGAAAACATAATCAAACAGAAAATAAATAACCAAACAGAAAATACATAATAAAAAAGAAAATAAATAACTAAAAATAGCAAATTAGACGTTCAACAATTTTATGTGGTGTTTCAGTATCTTATCAGTGTATCAGTTAATTACAAACCCCCTTGAAATCACAAACCCCCTAACCCAAACCCTAACCCATACTCATATATACATTGTGATTTCCTGCTACACTGGCCTTGGTGTTGTGGTGGTTAAGCTGTTGGTCTAATGGTACTGGGATCAAATCTCAGTCAAGGTATGGGATTTTTAATCTCAATACCAGCTCCAACCCAGAGCGAGTACTTTGCAAAGGCTCAATAGGTAGGCATATACCACTTACACCGAACAGTTGTCCACAACTGGTTTAACCTGTCTGTAAAGTGCATATAAAAGATAACTTTCTGCTAATCAGAAAGAGTAGTCTTTGCGGCAGTTGTGGGTTTCCTCTAGACCACAAGTCACAAAATCACAACATAGGACAGACACCCAATAGCCGCTAAATAAACAATGTGCTGAGGTGTATTTAAACAAACAATCCTTATTTTATTTTCATTTTTTTTCTTCAAAATATGAGATAATAAATATATATGTTATGTTAAATGTGATGTGTATGTATAAGATCAAATGTTTTGGACTAATTAATACAAATTAAAAAACACTAACTCTCTGCCACATGTCCTCTGCATTTCCCTCTTGTTTTAACAATTTGATGGTGAGATCAACCAGCGTCTGCAATTACAAAAATCAATATAATTCAATCATAAACATTTCTAACATTAATTTTTAATTATTTGAAATTGTTGTAATTGGAGACATTTTTTTTTTTTTTTAACTACCCCCCCCCCAGAACAAAAATTATACATCGGCTATTGGGGGTCACGCATTGGTTAGATGTAATAATTGGAGAAAAGTCTTGAACTGAACGGGAATACTATTTAGGGAAATGGGGACAATGAAAGTCTCCAAAGTACATTGTAGATTAAACCTTGAACACTATTCAAACTGTTGAAAACATTTAGATTTTATCTTAAAAGTTCTTATCAGTTTGGGCTATTTTCCGTTCCAACCAGTGGTCCACAACTGGTTTATCAAAGGCCGTGGTATGTGCTGTCATGTCTATGGGACGGTCCATATAAAAGATCCTTGCTGCTTATCGGAAAGAGAAATTTATCTAGCGGCAGCGGGTTTCCTCTAAATAAATATGTCAGAATGACCAAATAATTTACGTCCAATAGCCGATAATAAGATTAAAATTAATGTTCTCTAGGGACTTCGTTAAATAAAACAAACTTGTTGTGTACCCAAGATAACGTGATTGAACCTTAATTGAATATAAGCACGAAAATAAGTACATTAATTAGATGTGAGGCTGCAGAGTTATATGCTCACGGGTAAGGACAGCAAACTTTGACATCAAATTGATACAAGCAAGAAAATAAGTGAAAACAACAACGATAGCATCGGGTAAATATTTTACAAGCATATCCCACAAATATTACCTCACTTACCACGAACGTTAAGATACCAAACACAAAACATTGACAAAACGCAAACAGTCTAAACTGCATGACATCGATCCCACGAATGTTAATATAACTGTCACAGAACTCTTGACAAAACATGGCTGGTCTAGTATGTAGTAGTGAATCCCGCAGTTGGGGGTACAGGAGTTCGGACCCCCTCCCTTTATTCTTTTATTTTTATTTTTATTTTTTACCATTTTCCGAGTGGAATGACGTGATAATTAACCTTTTTCCCAAAGTCCTTTTCACTCATCACATTTGGACCCCCCTTTTCAGAAATCCACATTTGGACCCCCCCTTTGAGAAATTCTGCATCAGCGCCTGATAGACTCGATCCGACGGCCTCTAAAGTCCAAGGTGCTGATTTAAAGATCGCTTCTGTCTCGTTAAAGTGTCAATCAGATTTTTTATTTCTGTAAATATTAGTGCTGTTACTTTCATCTTTCATCTGTTATCTCTGCTAGTGCTTATCACACGTGTGCAGTTCACAAACTCCCTCTTATGACTCTATCACGCAAACCACGAACTAAACATTAAAACAAATACACAAACGTGTGTTTACATTTGCGATTCTCAAAACAGAGATATAAACAAATTTGTTAATGTTGTACATGTGTATTCACAACTGTTTCAAGAGGGATGTGTAGGGGTGGGGGTAGCAGTAGGGGATCCCGAGGGGGATCCAGGGGTCCAGACCCTACAGTTCTCGTATTTTAAATTTATATACATGTATATATATTTTCCGAAGGGAAGGACGTGAAAATTAAACATTAATCCACAGTCCTGTTCACCCATCACCTTTGAACCCCCCACTCCCCCCCCTTTCAGGAATCCTGCATCCACGCATGGATGAGATTGAAGATGAAATAAGGATAAATTCAGCGGAAATTGGAGATAATTACGGAGTACCTAAACACCCGAAAAAGAGGGGAAATTATGTTGATTTAGAAATGTTCGTTCATTATGATACCACGATATCCAATAGCCAATGATAAGGTAAAAATCAATGTGCTATAGTAAAGTAAAGTTTGTTTTATTTAACGACGCCTCTAGAGCACATTGATTTTTAATCTTATCATCGGCTATTGGACGTCAATCATATTATCATTCTGACATACTTATTTAGAGGAAACCTGCTGCTGCCACATAGACTACTCTTTCCGAAAAGCTGCAAGGAGTCTTTTATATGCATAATCCCACAGACAGGATATCACATACCACGGCCTTTGATAAACCAGTTGTGAACCACTGGTTGGAACGGGAAATAATCCAAACTGCAAACTGAGAAGGATCGATCCAACGACCGACCAGTTCACAGGCAGAAAATAGCCCAAACCGCAAATGGGTCCACTTAAAAGGATCGATCCGATGACCGACAGTTCCACAGGCGGACACGCTACCGTTTGAACTAGACCCCGCTCCTGTTTTATATATGATCATCAAGTGTATCATCTTAACAGAGTAAACGTTTGAAAGATATACGAGACAGAATTATCGTTGTATGATGGCGAAAACAATAAACAACGTGACCCCAGTGATTAGAAATACTACAGGTATACACATAAAACCACTTAGTTCGATAGATCTTATTTAGACGTGTTCTCTTATCAGTTTGACAACCCATGAAAAAAACGTTCAAGGAACGTTTTAAGAACAGTAAACACAGTTGTTCATAACCGTCAAATATTAATCATGATTTCACGACGTAAATACCTTTGCTCCTTTAACAAAAAAGAAGAAATAATAATAAAATAAATAAAAAATTATAAAAACATCATAAAAAACAACAACAACAAACAATAGACAAACAAACAAAGCAAAACTATTCTTCTTTTCTATTCACATGAAAAAGTTTATGGAACGTTTTAAGAATGTTATACCCAGCTGTTCTTGAATATCACATATTAATTAGGAATTCACTGTAAAAACCTTTGTTCCTTTTTAAACACACACATTCGCAAGCAAGCACGCACTCACAAACACACACACACACACACACACACACACACGCACACACACACACACACACACGCATAGGTACACACACACTCACAAACACACACATAAACAAACACATACACA
>JAULBS010075554.1:0-20388 GCA_032355785.1 Symmetromphalus regularis
AAAAGATCCCTTGCTGTTTATAGAAAAAAGCAGCGGGTTTCGAGTCTCCTACTAACACTAACCTCTGCCCCGGGCCCAGTGCCCTAGTCTTAGGACAATGGACCCGGTGGAGACGGGTCCGAACCAAATTGGATGTGGACCCATATAAAAAATACTTCACCTCACTGTTAAGTTTGCAAGAAGAAAATACACAAATTTAGATGAAGAAGTCATGAACAATGTACCGTTCTAAACTTGAATGACATATGGTAACCTGAATGACCATTTGACTTATTTCATTGCCTGACAGTGAATTTATAAGACTACCTGCTTTATGACTGAAAAGAGTAGCCTATGCAGAGGTAGTGGGTTTCTTCTCTAAACCACAAGTCACAAATATGTTTCTCATAACAATTATGTTTCATACCTACACATGTAGTAGCTGCTAATTAAACAATGTAGTATGTTGTATTTAAACAAACAAACATTACTTTCCTTCAGGAGCACAACATCACTATTGTCAACATTAAAAGAAACAAATGTTTTCTTTAGCAGCACGACATCAGCAGTAAACATTGTCAACATCAAGAAAAACCTTTCATTTAGGAGCACAACATCAGCATTAAACATTAAGGAAAACAAACCTTTCCTTTGGGAGCATCACCTCATCAGTAAACATTGTCAACATTAAGAAAAACAAACCTTTTCAGCCGACTCTCCAAGAAAAGTCTCAAGACACAAATGAAGATCACGAAGAAAATCTTTTTCTGTGTTTATCAGTTCCTGGATGACTTTTATTCTTTTTTTTCTCCGTTTTGCTTTCATCTCTTCTATATGTTTCTTTTCTTCTTCTCTCTGTTTTTTCTCCTCCTCAGCTTTTCTTTGTCTCATCTTCTCAGCCAAAGCCTTCTTTTCCTCCAGTGGGCTAAGTTGGTATAGAGATTCTGCAAAAAAAATATCATGTGTCCTAAAATTCATGCTGAAACAGCCAGTATATACTGTGAGGTACATAATTATACATTAAAACAATCAATGTTAGAAATATCAAAAGGAATAACTGATGGAGAGAGGAATGGACAGATGAATGGATTGATGTATGGAAGGAGGACAGAGATGCAAGCAAGTGGAACATTGGAGGGCAGGTGAGCAAGCAGGTGGATGGACGGCAGACAAGCAATTGGGTGGTGAGCATTTGGATGGACAGAGAGCAGGTGAGCAGGTGAGCAAGCGGATGGACAAAGTGCAGGTGAGCAAGTGGGTGGACAGACGACAGGTGATTGGACAAAAGCAGTAAGCAGGGCAAGCAGAAGGATATACAGACTGACACAAGAGAGATTAATAAATGGATAGATGGATGTTAACAATGATGATGTTCCATGTGTTTTTACCTTTAAGTCTGACAAGTTCTTCTGTGAATCCATGCACATTGGCATTGCAGTCATCAAGATTCTCCTGTAATTCCTCTTTCTCATCCTTAGAGGCCACACTCATCTTATTCTGAAGTTCTGTACATGACTTCCCATATTGCTGCAACAGAACAAAATACAGGTACAGAATGTATAAGACTGACTGTATTTTTCATGATGTAAAAGATTTTTTAAATTGTATACATGCCCGCCAAGTGGCAATGCCTTCACCTCCTAATACCATAATCAACATATTGTGACAATATATACATGTGTGTACATTTCAGTTCATTATTATTTATTTTTTTAATTTCAAGTATTCCAGTTACTGTTAATATTGTCTAGCCATAACAACTACAAATGTCCAATATGGTCTTTGGTGGAAAACATTAGGCATTATGTTGTAAAAGCTACATGTTGAATATAAAGATTATGGTTTACAAATAATACTATGTTCCTTGGTGGTACAATTTGGTATCGTGACTAAATAATTTTTCAACTAAAATAAATAGTTTTTGAAACATACATTAGAAATCACCAGTAGCTAATCTTCGATACGCTCATGAAAAAGACAAATTAATTCAAAACATCAGTATCTTAGATTTTCACATGATTTTGTACATATATCCATGTATATACAATATAGGACTCAACAAAATTCCCTGATATTTTTCAAGATTCCATTATAGCCAAGATTTCTCTATTCCATTGTTCTCTATTGGTAACAGTAATGTTACACTTCACAAAATTACAATTACCTGGAGGTCATGCTGAACTTCTTCAATCCTTTTTTTTACATCTGCAATTATTTCAATATTGGCATCTTCTTCAATATCTGGAGAAAAAACATTTAATTATTTAAACCAATCCAAGCATTAAAAGTCAGAGTTAGGCTCCTTGTTAGTAACCACAGGTTAGGGGTGGAGTTGGGTTAGAATTTGTTTTAAATGCCTTCTTTTTAATCTCAAAACTGCTAATTTGTTATTTATTTTGGTCATGCTTACATATATTTATATAACCTACATATAAATAAATTGTATGCATGTGTAAGTACAAAAGTAAACAATGTACACAGCGTTGAAACAATACATCACATCATTATATATTCGATAATCAGTATGGTACATAGGGTATAAAATTAGCACATTTTCCAACAAGATCACAATTCGTTAAATCTACAACAAAGGGGTGAATATTCAATTATGCCAAATTATGTAATAACGTTTTTAAAATTTGCCATCCCATTGATTTGCTTTGTTATAACCTACATATAAATAAATTGTATGCATGTGTAAGCACAAAAGTAAACAATGTACACAGCATTGAAACAATACATCACATCATTATATATTCAGTAATCAGTATGGTACATAGGGTATAAAATTAGCACATTTTCCAACAAGACCACAATTCGTTATCTCTACAACAAAGGGGTGAATATTCAATTATGTCAAATTATGAAATAAAATTTTTAAAATTTGCTATCCCATTGATTTGCTTTGTTATCTAAAATGAATTAATTAATTAACTAATTAAAGAAGCGAAAGATAAAGTTGTTATTTTCAGAACCAAAATCTATGGCCCTATTAACATGAAAAATTATTTTATGTCAATTTATAAAATGTTAAATATTCGTCCCTTTGACAGAATGCCAACGAATTAACAAATAAAGCAATAAACAGAGTCATATAGTATCTGTCATAAAACAAAAAACATGTATAAGTGTGAACATATATGTAAATACATTTTTATATCACAGAAATCAGTTTACTATACAATTAAAATAATTGTAAATTTATAATAATATATTAAATATTACAATATAAACTGTGAATAAAAAAACATGTAAAGGTGTGAACATATATGTACATACATTTTTATATGACAGAAATCAGTTTACTATACAATTAAAATAATTGTAAATTTATAATAATATTACAATATAAACTGTGAGTAAACAGCCAGCAATCTGTAACAAAGAGTACATATCCTATTATACTCACACCAAAACATGAATGATCCAGTGAATTCAATAAGCAGGAAGAGTCCAGAAACACACTACTGTGAAGTGATTACAGTGACCATAGAGTTCTAATCTCACTTGTAATGCCTTCTGTGTTATGTATGTACATGTACCCACTGGCAGGTGTTTAGTAATGGAAACACTGACCCATTTACAAGCATTTGACTCACACAAGTACACACACATGGTGACATACACAAATGTGTATATACAGGTTAACACAGGTTAGGTACATGTTATAGTGACTGCTAAATTTATGTGAACTCACCACTGACACCAGTACTGATATTTGCTTCACACATCATACAATGTGTGTTGCATGTGCTGCTCACAATTCCTGCCTCACTGGATACATAGTTAACTAATATTGGCTAGCATACAAAAAATTCTTGCATTGTCAAGTACAATGTACAGGTTATAAACGTACACAGCTTGGTTTGTCCATGGTGTTGTCACACTGACCATTGATCGATTTCATAATGGAGCCAATGCTGTAGTATCATGGGAAAATAGCAAAACACTTCAAGAGCACTATCAACACTGGATCAATAATATCATTTCCAAGCACCCAGGCATTATTTGATTATTTACGTCCAGTAGTTGTGGGTATTTCACATCTCTACCTAGTGACAAGTTTCCATAGTTACATATAAGAATAATATACATTCTACATATTATGTACTTGAAATTAACATAAATTATATTTAATTATGAAATATGGAACCTTCAAACTCAGTTTATTGTTGTACTTTTCTTTTTATTATTTGTTTGCTGCACTAATTTAAGAATTAACTCAAGTTAGATGTGTTTTAAATGTCTAAATATTTGTATCATGATGTATTGTCACATATAATAATTGCTGTACTTACTAACTTATAACTGACTATAAGACATTAAACAAAAGGATAGACTAGAACTCAAATGATTATTATGTTAGACAGTAATTATAAATTACATACCGTATGTATAGTGTCATGTAAATAAAGCCTGGATGATCAATCATAAAAAAATTCTACTTTTATGTCATAATTAAATATCATAATAAGAACCACAGCGGTGCAATAATGAAATCTGAGAAAACAGGGACTGAAAATTTATTTCAAAACTTATTTGTCTTACTCTTAGGGCAAGTTTTCATTTGCAGTTTGTGCTATTTTCTGTTCCAACCAGTGGTCCACAACTTTTTTCAAAGTTCTGTTTGTGGGACAGTGCATATAAAAGATCCCTTGCTGCTTATCGGAAGGAGTAGTCTATGTGGTGGCATATGTCAGAATGACCATATGTATGACGTCCAATAGCCGATGATCAGATAAAAATCAATGTGCTCTAGAGGCATCGTTAATAAAACAAACTTTACTTAGGGCAAGTTTGAACAATATGTATTCTCACTTGCCCATATAACACACACAAAAATGTGATGGCCAGTGGTATTTTTCAATGTATGTACTAAACAAAACCAAAACCCTTAGTCATAGTTATACATATGCACAAACCTTATATTTATAAACAAAAATAAATAACAAGCATGAGTAACCACCTCCATTAACCATGACCATCTGTTTTAAGAGGCTTATTCTGATTTCCCCAATTCCTCACATTTAGTACAATGAACTGTATGAAGCAAAACCTGTTTAAACAACAACTTTAAAAAAGGTTCTATTTTCTTAATTCTTCAAAATTAGTACAATTAACTGTATTAAGCAAAAATCTGATTTAAACAACCACCTTTCTATTTTTTCAAATTTAATACAGAATACATATATATTTCATAGATATAACGAGTCATTCACAATTGTTGGTACTTTACATTCATAAATAGGAGTGACAGGGTCAAAGTTTATGTAAATGTTGATTGAAACACTGGTGCAGGAAGTGGGGGGAGCAACGGTGGCCATGTGCTCCATCCCCCATAAACACACATTTTAGATATTTCATATATATATTTATTCATTTTCCAATGTAAATATATGTATGTGTCTCTGTGTGCCCACCCCCCCACATCTCACTGTTTGGCACCTTCCTACTCCACTGTATAATCAACATTTTAAACATTAATAATTTAGCGAAAGGTAGGTCTGAAATTTACAATGTAGTACTCTGTTGTTAGTAGTCAGCATAAATACAACAGTGAAATGTTGATAATTGTGAATGATCACTAAGTAAATGAAAAGTACATAAAACACATGCAAAAAAAAAACGTGTTAGCTCAAAAAAAACAAAATGTTTATGTTAACGTCTTAAAATAAAAGATATTTCAGTTTTAATGATGTTGGGATAGATCACCAGTTAAAACCTAAAAAATAAAGATAGCTCCTTAAATATATTAATATACATGTACCTGGGAGCTGTATATAAAACATACATGTAGTTTTATACATAATTTCTGAAAATGAAAACAGAAAGAGGAAGTATTTTACAGGTGTTTCATAAAGTTCTATACACACGCATAAGATATCATATCAATATATGACTCATTCAGAATGTGGTTTCATTTCCTTAAATAAGATTTTAATCTATCCCAAACAAAGAAGTTATTGAGAAAAGAATACTAACAATTACACCAATACCACAGCAGGCAGGTCAAAACTATATGACACAGCTTAGCAGGATCATTTACTGTTAACAAGGGTAACAAAAACATGCCATAATTTAAGATAAAGACGCTTTAGTTAGTTGACCTACTTGACATGTACAAGTACAGTGCTAATAAGATAAGTCTTTAAAATACATACATTTTATATTTTGGATAATTTCCAAACTATCCTCTCTTCAACCAAATTCATAAACATAAAATGTCAGTTTTGGAGGAATTTCACTTAAAATCTAAAAATTTATTTAAATATGTACACTGATTTTTACCTCCTTCTAACTTCTATTTTTATGCCGTGTATTAATAGCAAAATTTTGATAACTGTCAGTTGCCACTTAACACACATGCAAAAGAAAACAAAGCTCACCTTCTTTCTCTGGACTGAAAGACATCAGGTCATTAGATAATGTCCTGTTGACAGATCTGTGCTGTGGTCGGCGTGGAGGTGAACATGATGAAGGTCGTGGTGGAGCTCTGGGTGCAGGATGCTTTAGAGAAATCTTTGGAACAGGTGGTGCTGGACGCTGTGGCAATGGGTGATTAACTTTCACTGGCTGAAGAACAGTCTTGGATGGAGCTGAGGCAATCTTTGGCCCAGTTGGTCTAGGAGGTGGAGCCTTACGTGCTGAAGGCTTCTTGACTGGAACTTTGTAAGCTTCCTGAAGTGAATTTGATCTGAGAACAGGTACTGGAGGTGGAGGGCGTAGAACTGGAGCATTATGAGTCTTATCATCAACATCCACAAGCTTAGGTTCATGTACGTAATCATCTTCGTATGCATCATTTATGAAAGAAGAATTACGACGTATTCCTGTGTTAATAGTCAGTGTATTACTTCCCTGATCAGACACAGGTTGCGTAGTATTTTTTGGAACAGCACTGGGTATGGATGTTCTTGCAGCAGTTTCTTCAGTATCAAATGACACCCAGTTTGATTTTCCCACAAACACAGACATATCAGCAGCATTAATATGACCACTATTAGCAGCTGCAAATGATTCACTTTCAATAGCTTCATTTTGATTAATATTTGCATCAAACAAGTGCTTGCTTTCAGAAAGCACAGATGGTTCTCCATAAATATCAGATATACCAGAAGTTGTACCATCTTTTCCAGAAAAGTCACTTCCTCTAGAACCAGAAGACTCATTACTTTTCAGACTCAGACGGCGTGCTCTCATTTCAGCACCTTCAACTTTAGCTATCTCCAACTGGTCTTCGATCAAAGAGTTCAGTGATTTTGATGAGTTGATATTAAAAAATGTTTTACGTTCTGTTGGAGAGACAACATGCCCAACATGTAAACCAGATGAAGTGTCTGTAGACTTAACAAAAGGTTGTGCTGTAAAAACATGAGGTTTGGTTTTTATCACAGGCTTAGGTGCCAGTTTTGGTTTAAGTGAAGGTTTGGGTTTTAGTTTGGGTTTCTCCCCTACATGAGGTTTTGTTCCAGACAGCACCCTATGATGAGCAATACTGGAAGTAATGTTGCTGCTATCACGTACATGTATGCTGTTAACTACATGATGGTTTTGATGGTCATCCTTCACTTCACTAATCTGTAGAGTTGTGTCAGCAGAGACTACACTTTTGGATTCCCCAGGTCTTGATGCAATAGAAAAGTCCTGCTTTTCATTTACAGTATGTGGAGGCCCTTCTCCAATGACTTCAATATGATTTAATGGAACTATCCCAGTATTACCATGATCATCCCGAGCTTTTATCCAATTATCATCTAGTTTCTGTAAAATTGTAACAGTGTCACCTTCCTGCACACTCAAGTCACCAGCAACTTGAGAATTAAAATTATGCAACACTAGACCAAACTTTTCATGCCCTTTAGAAACTGATCCAGTGGATGGTGCACTATCAGAATCAGCACTTCCAGCAGAATACCTTTTTGAATCAGAATCAAGACTTGTGGTAGTGGAGGAGACAACAGAGGTAACACTGTTAGAACTTGAATTAACAACAGTAGATGGAGGATCCAGCACACTGGGTTTTGAGGTTTTATTCTCACATATTTCGCTTGAATTAGTAATTCCTGTTGTTGATGATTCATAAAACACTTTGTCATCTGGTTTTGAATCAGTGGTTCCTTGATCAACCGACTGATCAGATATTTCAACAGAGGAAGCATTAACTGTTTCTTCATGATTGTATGCATAAGGACAGTCTACAATGATCTCAACATAAGCTGCTGGGAAGAGACCAATTTTCCCATCTACTTCACCTTCAATCCAGTCAGGATCAACATGCTGGATCAGAGTAACAATATCATGTTCTGCAAAAGACAACTCATCCTCATTTTGACCTATAAATTGATACAGAGTTTGAGCATAGGGAGTAACTTCTGCATCATGGGAGCGAGTGTTCTCACTTGTGTAAGATAAACTTCTTGAGCGAGACAAACTGTCACTATTACCATGTAAGACACCAGGGGATTCAGCACCAATATGACCATTTTTGAGTGGCGAATGACCAGCATTAACCACTGTGTTTTTATCACTCTTTTCTAAAATATCCACACAAACAGATGACACCAGGCCCTCTTTGTTACCACACTCACCTAACAACCAATCAGCATCTATCACTTTCTTAATGGTTATCACATCACCTCTCTTAAACCCAAGTTCTCCATCAATCTGTGGGGTGACATCTACAAGAGCCAATGCCTGCAAGGGCTCAGAAATGTTTATGGTTGGAGACGAGGGTTCTGAGGCAAATGATGTTTGGGTGTTTGACAGGAAAGACTTGCGCCGTGGCTGAGTATCCAGGAAAAGTTCCCGAACACATGTCAGAGGAAAGATCCCAGTTTTTGACCCACATTCACCTCGCCACCAGTTTTCATCGAGTTCTTTGACACCCAAGATGATATTTCCTAATTTAAAAAAAGAGGTAAAAATGAAAATAAATATGAGAAAAGAAAGAAATGTTATTAGTAATTATATGTAACATATGTGATCAAACTTATCTTTCAAGTTTAGCAATAACCTAATACACCGATTAAAAGTAGTTCTTGCCCAAGAATAAAATAGTTTTAGATTTAGATTTTTAATTATTTCATTAATTTGATTATCAATGAATAAATTTTGATTCTGTAAATTTTTTTAAATATAACATAAAATCATAATTCCTTTTAGAAAATACAATTTTTGCTAAAATGTTATCTTCTGTATACAAATGTTTGTAGATCTAAGAACAGGGTAAACTTTAGTTTAAGTTAATCATATTAAACAGATCTGTACGAACAGCTATTGCTAAAAATACTCAGTCATTGTGCATTCAATGCAATACAAAGATATACCGACAAGTACAAAACGTTAAGTAACAATGCTACATGTATGTAGTCCAGCTGTAACTCATTTGTAACCTATTTGCACCAAACTCTAATATCTGGTTCCTGTAATCATAAACTTTTAAGGTATATAATGGACATCGTCTTAATCAGATCCTAGTGCGACAAAAAATATATTATGGTTTCAACAAATTTTAAGATTAGACCAAGTCTTTTTGGAATCAATACGGATCAATCAAATAAACCTTGAAATATTAACACCCTACACATTGTATACAGTATAAGTCTCCAGAATTTGGTGTAGCTACAAAAACAGTATTTCTAGACAGAAAACAAACTCACAATTAAGAAAGTTCTTGCTGAAAACAAAAATGATGAGGTAAGGGCTATTCTAAAAAAAACTGTTTGATATGAACAGACAAGCAAAATTGATTAAATAGCTGAAGCAAATTGGCCAAAGATTGATTAAATATAACTGACAAAATGTCAACTTAGTTTTATTCCTGATTGTTTGACCATACTATACACATAGCTTTTCATTGAGACTTTTTTTACTGAAGTTACATCCACAGAAAAATATTGACATATTAAAAAAAAATATCAGTAAATTTGAATAGTGCTTTGTGTAACTGCAAGGGCTATGGATACCTATCAGTGGTGGATCCAGAAAATCCATTTAGAGGGGCCCCTAAAGATGTTTTAAAGAAAAAAAAAAAGAAAAAAAAATTAAGTATAATTAAAAACATTTAGGAGCAAAATTTAGGTGAGGCATCCCTAGATCTGCTACTGCCTATTTCTAAACAGGGCACCCACTCTTTTGTAATTCAACATTCTCAGTCCAAGTGGTTAGGTAAATGTTGTGCAAAATTATTATTTTTAAATTTACAAGTCTAAATAATGGGTTATAAGCTTTTGACAAAATTACATGCCAACTTGTATGACAGCAATAAATACTGTTTAAACTAATATGAATGAAAAAATGTCCAACCTGTGCTGAGAGCTAAATCCCCAGCTTGTTCTGCTGGAAACTCATCAATCGCCAGAAATATCTTCTCGCCAGGTTTTACATTTGGCAAAGAGATACACTCCACAAAATTGGATGGAAAGTTGCCTTCAAGACATTCCAACCGGCCACACAGCCAATTGTCATCAATAACATTAGTGACTTGAATCACATCGCCTGCTCTTAGAGTTATCTCACCCTTCTCATGAGTATCAAAGTCATGTAGAGCCCTAACATACTGTCCAATTTTTGGTTTCATCTGAAAATGTAAAAACAAATAACATCAATTTATATTAATCATACACTGATACAGTAATAAATTTTAAATAACGGTTAATGCAAATACTTTTTTCAAAGAATAACAAAGGAAGTAGGTAAGTATCAAAATCATCTCTTCAAATTTAATGAACAATATATACAAGAGAAGACGATGCTTGCTGTTGGCAGTGCTCAATATTCAGATGGGTCAGGAAATCCAGTATTTGTTGAAATCATGCAAGGCTCTCCACATTTATAAATAAAGAATATGAGTGACGGTCTGCTTCACTATTTATCTTTTTTAAACAGTAGGTCTCGATGGATTGGTGAGGAAGTCACAAAGTTTAAACAATGAGTCTTTGCAGCACTTTAACTGATAGTGACCCAGGATAGGTAAACTGAACAGGGACCTCAATGAAGCCTTAAACCTGTCACCTAAAATGATATATACCATAGCCAAGAGAATAAACACAGAACATTGTAACTTGGACACTTCACTAATGCCTCATGTACAACCCATTGTACGTGGATGAGTGAATGTTCTCAACAAATACTAATAATAGAGATACAATTAACAAACCACAAAATTCCTCTACAAAAGAGAAAGCATTGGGCAACTGTCTCAGCTTTGTTATGAACATGTGACCTCCATCAATAGGTCATTAGGTTTCAGTTCTATTCACTGACATACAAAAGGTGATCTTTTCACTCCATCTAACAGGCAATGGTATAATTACAGGTATGCTGTTATATTACATGTACAAATGGATTTATAACAAAGCTTTTATGGTTTGTCTATACCAGAAACACATTTATTACATGGGTGTTTACATTTTGTAGTTTTGGTGTGATCACTTACCACACACACAAAAACCAGTATATTAAAATGTTTACAAAGGCAGTACGATGCTGCTACAAACCAATTTTATGACAGTTTTTGCAATGGCATTGCCATCAGAAATTTCAAGGAATGCATATTTAATACTGATCTTAGTAGTCAGTGATAGAGAATTCATAATTCAGCAAACAACTGAAAGTAATACAAAATAATGTTGTCATTTATCTTTTATACATGTATGTATACGCATTACTAAACTGAGGATAAAACAAATTTATAACAAAAAAGTTGTTTGTGGTTTAAAAATATTTTGATATTAATTTGGAAGAAATAATTTTTATTAATTGTATCACTATTAGTGAGGCCAACATTTCTTCTTTTCATTTTTTTTATTATTACAGATCTGCCATGTGCATTTTAGCAGAAATGGAAAAAAATATAATTGTATTTTTTTCCATTTGTAGTTTAAAATTTCCACAATCACTTTTAAACCAATATTTGCAGGAGAGAATGAAAAACATACGAGAATTTAGATATTTTGTAAAATACTAAATACCTATGGTAAATAGGCTAAAGGCCTGTCAAACATATTACATACAGCTACTGTGGCAATATGATTACATATTTACATATGATCTTCAGTCACTCAGGTAAATTATCTTAGGTTTCTATATGGTGCATGTTAAACCTTTACTGAGATGTATAATTCAGACAGGTATGTATAGTATTCAGATGTATAAACAAATACTAAAACAGATGACACATAAGCCACCGTACATGTATGAATATGTAAATGAAGATTATACTGGTTTATATTGTACCAACATATATTATGTGCACTACAATTATTCTATAATGAATATTTACTGTCTGATATTGTAATTATGAAATTTATTTATTTTACTATGTTATCATCAAATACTGTTTAGCAGTATTTAAATGTAAGTTTAAATTCACAGCCTTTGTAACCATTAGTATCACTTTAAGGTAACAAGATCTTTGTCTCAATCTACAGCAGTATGTACATACACTGTACATGTAAATTGTAATATATAACAAATAACTTTCCATACAGTTCAGCCATTTCTGTCAGCATTTACAAGGAAACTGAAACCTAGGGACTAATTAACCATATAGTTTTGACCAATCACAGAGCAAATTTCCCTCCCAGATTTCTTTTGTTTGACATCAGCTTGTATAACATATGTATTTTATAGAACCTACGTTATGCCTTGATATAAAATTATAAATTTGTGATACACTGAACTGCATAACATTTTTCATGTCTTTCATGTCTTCCATATATCATTTAAAAGGAAATGTCATAAACGTGATTATACAACAACATGCTCTGATCATCCAGAGACAAAGAGGTTTTAGTTTGCCAAGTAGAAGAAACCTATGCTATTTTTCACTTTGAATTATTATTTTTTTTAAACATTTCATTGTAAAGTTTCTGTCATCACACAATAGCAGTCACAGTCATACTGTGTATGGCTATAGTTACTAAGCCTGTGGTCATGCCACAAGTTACAGTAGTTGTTTTTGTAGATGGATTATTTTAAGAGCCTAAGCATGTTTTTAGGCTGTATTGCACTGGCAGGTACAAAATTTTACTGTCATAAAAAAGACAGGTAAGAATTGAAGAACTTTTTGATTGTATATAATAAAACAATGGACAGGGTATAAATTAATATATTAAATATATTTTTAACATCAATCGACATGTGCAGCAGCCACTTTTCATCAGTACCATACTTTTCGATTTTATGGGTATAATAACATAATTACTTTATTTACTAGATAAATAATGATGTTCTTAAATTCACTTAATATAATCTAGATAAGCAAAACATCAGAGTATTTTATTAAAAAGGATAATCTCATAGTTTATACATGATAGTATATACAGTATTTCCCCTAGATTCCATCCGGACCCTGCACAGATGCCCTACATTTCTATGCCAGGACCATAAAAAATGTTTCCGTAGATAACTTTTTTCACCTAGATATACTATTACCCGGTACTATTTTTATCCACACTGGATCAGAATATATGTTGATAACATACCCAGATATATTAACATTATTCACTATGAACCAATGAAACAACATTTTCTGTTATAAAATGAAATAACCAAGCCAATTTATACACAAGTACACATTACATATTATAACAATTACCTAAACAACTTGTAACCTTATCTTCTGCAGCAAAAATGCACAACCAATCACATTGTCGACTAATGGAGTAGAACTCAACATTCTTTTAGTTTTACTCCATTGGTGTTGAAGCAAAACGATACACTCAGACCAATCTGGCTGACATAACCACTGGTTTCAAGTGATCAACCCTTCTTAATCCTTTTGTAATATGACTGTGATGGGAAAGTGCCACTTGACATTCTCCCTCCAGTTTCAGCATGGCCACATGTATGAGAGTTAAGAGATGGGACACAGAAATGCATGCATCCATACACAATACAAACATTGAAATACCAGAATGACCTGCACAGCATCAGAGTAACACAAATGTCACCCAATACTTCCTTCCACAATTGTTTTTTGTTAGCAGAACTAACTAGGAAAAAACTGCCGCAAACAAAAAAAACTGTCTGAAAGCCTGCAGATATCAAATAATCATCACAAGCAAACACACCTGTTTGCACAGGCAATTTTAAAATAAGAAAAAAACTATTTTAAAAATTCAAAAGAGAATGAATACAGAACAAGGCCTGACATAACTGTACGACACTAAAATAATGCTCATTTCCTGTTAAAATCACCAGATGATTTATTGTGATGTTGTTAGGGCCCACCCTATCCATTGGTAAAATTACTCATTGACATTTTTTATACAGATTGGTTACTAGTATACAATTTAGTATTTGGCTTACTTGTTTTAAAAATTAATGACTCACAATTTTTTTATATTTTAAATACTTATTTTTGTTAAGCACCAACCTGTCTCAAGAGACTATTTTTGTTACACTTATTCATAAATGGCTGCTTAATACAGTTTTTAATATATTCAGGGGTAAAATTTGAATTTGACACTACAGCTTCTGATGTCATACCCCATAAAGCACTTTCCCTGGTGTGTCCTAATCACCAGTTCAACCAGAGCAATAATTTCTATGCCCCTTAAACAATAACTATTTTACTAAAGAAGCAGCTACTGTAATTATAATAGTGGTCGTTTATTTGGATTTAACTTGTTAAATATGTATTGGCTTGAATAAGGAGCGGGATGTAGCTCAAATGATAGCGTGTCTGCCTGTGAAATTGTCGGTCATCAGTTCGATCCTTTTCAGTGGAACCATTTGCAGTTTGGGCTATTTTCCATTCTAACCAGTGGTCCACAACTGGTTATCAAAGGCCACGGTATGTGGTGTCCTGTCTATGGCATGGTGCATATAAAAGACCCCTTGCTGCTTATCGGAAAAGAGTAGCCAATGTGGCAGCAGGGTGTTTCCTCTAAATACATATGTCAGAATGACCATATGATAGATGTCCAATGGCCGATGATAAGAAAAAAATCAATGTGCTCTAGAGGCGTTGTTAAATAAAACAAACTTTACTTTGGCTTGAATATTGCACATGCAGCTAGCTTTCTGGAGCATGGTCAACTGACAGCAAGTGTGTGAGCAAGAGTTCAAGAACTCGCTCTGACACACTGACCTAAACAAACATGTGCAGTAGAAAAACTGTTTCAGTAAGTTTGTATCACCAAAGAAACTGGATGCCCAGGACAAAAACAATACATAACAGTTTAACTTCAAAATGATATAGATGAAACTCTGTAATCAGTGAAGAAAATAAACAGAAAGTTGAAATGTAACACAAGTTAGAAAAAGACTTGAATAATTACATCATAACAAACATTAAATCTAGGACCCTTATGGACTGTGCTAACATAATTTTTGACATTATTTAGTAAAATAAGCATAATTTTTACACTTTTTATAAAAGTAGAACTGCTAGTATAATCTGCATATTTTTAGGTCTTTTAAAGCAAACATTACCAGATTCATAACTTGCAGGGTCTCTGAGATTGATTATTTTCATGTTCTGTCCATGGTTCAGTCTATTTTCAATAGACTGGGGAAATGGGAAGAAGGTTACCGGAATACTGCGTCATATTAAATGTGATACTAGCACATTAAGTCACCGCTTTTTGTCTGGAATGTAGTGCAGTAGTTAGTTGTGTTTAATCAGAGAAAGTGTGTAACTCAAGATAAAAAAGATATGCTTTATTAACAATAAATATATAATTTTAGACTTGTTTAGGGTTTTTTAAAAAGCATACTTTAAGAAAAAGTAGCATAATTTTCAAAACCGAGCATAATTTTGATTTAAAAAATGAGCACTACTAGTAGCATAATATTCTACTTTTACTAGCATAATCGATAAGGGCCTAATTAAACCTAGTAAAATAAGCAGCTGAACCACAGTACCAAAGTCAAAATCTTTGAAAAGTAAAGTTTGTTTTATTTAACGACGGCTCTAGAACACATTGATTTACATCTTATCATCGGTTATGGGATGTCAATCATATAAAAGAAAAGTTTGTTTTATTTAACGACGCCTCTAGAGCACATTAATTTTTATTTGATCATCGGCTATTGGACATCAATCATATGGTTATTCTGACATATGTCTTTAGAGGAAACCCACTGCTGCCACATAGGCTACCTTCCAATAAGCAGCAAGGGATCTTTTACATGCACCGTCCTATAGACAGGACAGCACATACCACGGCCTTTGATAAACTAGTTGTGGACCACTGGTAGGAATGAAAAATAGCCCAAACTGCAAATGGGTCCACTGAAAAGGATCGATCCAACTCAAAATCTTTGAAGTCATATTCATTAACATCAATGAATATGTGACTAATAATTCAGAGGCAATACAATTGATAATCCTACTATAAAACGACAAATATTTATATAAAGAAAACTTTTTAAGAATAATTGTTTTTAATTATTCTCTTTAAATAATCACTGACACCAAAAAGGCAACAACAAAAATTGTAAAATTACATACCTTTGAAAACTTAGTAACATTTTTAAAATGTTGACCACCAGACAATATAAATGTTTAACAAGCCAGTTCTGGGGATTAGTGAAAAGTGAACACAGAATACATAATGTTGTACAGGAGGCTGATTATCTTTCACCCTATCCAGTAACTACTAATTATCTCCAATCTATATCATGATGTATACAATACATAGATAACCTGATTTAATATAGACTATAACACAATATAAAATGTTAATTTGTTAACCACAAAGTGACATGTGGCTTATTTTCATCAAATTCAATTAGAATTAATTCAAATACCTGCATCTTTATATCATGGGAATTGAAAAGAATGGAATTTTTTCAGTAATTTTTTTTACAATTTGCTACATATATATATATATATATATGTGACTTAATTAAAAATTTGATGATAATAAACTAATACAAATTTTGAATTAGTATTTGGACATTTTAATCTATAATTGACAAAGCAGAAGACGTGAATTCTCCCTTCTTGTAAGAAGTGGGAAAAATTTGATAAAAAGGGGAAAAGTGAATCAAGCAATTAAAAAAATGTGATTAAATTTTTACCCATGTATTATTTTAGAAGGATTTTTTGTTTAGTTTTCTTATCTTTTAAAAGATTGTTTTATTTTTTTAATTAAAAATAATAATTAGTGGGGAAAGTTCTACACATATCACCACTTCTGTTCTGCTCCCAACATACATAATCTTTGACAGTCTACAATTTTATGTATGTGGCATGAAAGACACATTTTTGTTAATTTTTTGACAATGGCCTAACAACTATTTTCAATTCAGATTACTGAATTAACCAGAAATGGCAACCATATTATTCACATAACCATGTAAATTGCAATTGTTGTAACAATCAAAGAAAATATCTAGTAAAGGCAGCAAGATCACGAAGTGAAACAAAACTGCATAATGTCTCAAGTTGTCTGAATTTCAACAGAATTATTTTTCTTGAGTGTTTCCAGTTTTGAAAAAAAAAGAACATAAAAACTACTGAATATTAACTAAATGATCACCCTGTGGCATTCATATTTTAACAATGTTATTTAAATGCATGCATGTATGTGTACATATGAATATCAAACAAAAGATTGTGTACATACTGCTATGATCACTATTATTGAATTAAAAGTTTACTGGTAATATGTTCTTAAATGAATCTAAAGCAAAGCAACTAGACTTGTGTTGGTATTATGTAAGTATGACCTGGTTTATTTCACATTACCAGAAATAGTAGGCCATTCACAGGAAACAAACATTCATCAGGCAAAGCATGTTATGTGTCTGAGTATAATAGGCAACCCCTAAAATTCACAATGACAATTAGCAATGTCATTGTAAAATTAAAGCTGCTGCAGTTGATTTTCAGCAACATTGTAATAACATTGACAACATATAATAATGTAGTATGCTCATTTTCATGAAACTGCAATTGCTGTGTCATAGTAAAATGATACATCAACAGCAATTTAGTGCTGAACATTGTACAAATTACTGAATTTCATGGTTAAGAAGATCAGCAAGTTTTTTTTAAATTGACATGATATATCAGTATTGAGATTTGTTCACATGTCTAAGAGAAAATTATTACTACAGTGACTTCGATTTCTCATTGTTATTAACAACTCTGTGAAATGAACACAATTTCTACAAAAAAAAAGTGTAAATATTGCCTTACTATTGATAACCTTTGCAGGGATAGCTTTGCCACACGCCAAATTTGCCAATGGCAAAATTTAAAAACATTTGGCAAAATAATTTCTTTTAATAATAACCATTTATGTGCAGAAAAAAGATGACATTTTAATTTTATAGATAATTTGGCGAATGTTGCTGTTGTGCGAGAGCTAGTCCTGCTTTTAACTTATTGCATATGACATTTTCATAACTTGTAGTTGTAGCCTCAATATATAATAAACTGAAAGCTTTCTCATTCATTTCATACTTTATTTTTAATTTTATGTTTCATTATTTCTTGTCATAAATTCTATATTAATTTCCATGTTTTACTTATTTATTTTTATCTGGTGAGTAAAAAAGATGTTTGACACACAGAACATATTTCTGTATAAGAAAGTAACATTTATCAGAATTACAATATATTTATTGTAATCAGGATAAAATAGGGGCAGATCCAGGACAGTAGAATGAGGAACATGTAATTATTTTTAGGGAAGTATATTGTTATTTTATTTTTTATTTTTTTTCTTTCTTCCGAAAACAATTGCAAGAGGGCGGTGTGGCGGTGTGGGGGGGTCCCACTTGGTTTTGGCCTACCTTTGAATCTGCACGGTCTGTAAAAATAGCTAGACCTCATCCCTAAAGATAAAACGTATAATGTTAGGGTGTTAGTATTATAGTATATATACAGAATTAAAATGAATGAGGAATAAATAAAAAGCACATTGCCAAACCAAATAAACAATATTGCGTTATGGTCGAAATCACAACCGTCACCGTCGGACGTTGACAAAACAACTTTTTAATGACAAGTGTATGAAGTTGAGAATAGATGACAACTGGTGGATTCCTCAACAGATTTGAGCAGCTGACTGGTATTATGGGATAATCCCAGATTTGTTACGTATATAGAATCAGATCGTTACATGTATAATTACCTTAGACTAAGGATATTCTCTTCACAATATGACATCCCACTTCCTCGAACTCCTACGTGACGCCATTTTTAGTAAAAGCGGCACCTGTTGATCTAAGGGAGATAACAACATTTAATAAGAGATGTTTTGTTTCGCTTTCATTCGCAAAACATCTGGAATTTGATGTTGCTGTTTTTAATTTTTATTATAATTTTTTTCATTATTATTATTATTATTTGTTTATCACTAGAGCACATAATTTTGTTAATCATCGCCCCAATCTTTTTTAATGTTTCTTATTTTATTTTTTTTAAAGTTTTTTAAATTTATTTTTTTATTTTGTTACTTTTTATTTTTTTACCCATGGCTTGGATATGTAATTTAATTTTTTTATTGTGATATTTATTAACTTATTTATTATTTCTTTTGTCTTTCTTTCTTATTTTTTCTCCTCCTGTAGGGGTATTATTATTTTTATTATTATTGGTTATTTATTTATTACTAGAGCATGTTGATTTGTTAATCATCCGCTATTGTATGTCTTCAGATGAAACGTGTTCTATTTTCAAATAAGCAGCAAACGGGCAAGAAAGCACATGCCACGGTTATATATATATATCAATCGTGGGTACTGGTTTGGACGGAATATTACAAATGGATAAAATTTAGTCTATTTTAGTCTAGGATCCTTATCCGGTTGTTGTTGTTTTTTTGTTTTTTTTCTTCTTCTTTTCTTCATTAAACGCATACTCCCACGTATCCTTGACCTAATTAATTTCCAAACAAAGAATTAATTTTAAATATAAACATTTGATCTGTCCATAAAATACTTAATTCAACTACTTACATAACCACCGCATCTCGCTTAACTTAAAAATAATAATGAATTATGCTCACGGACAAATAAATCATAAACCATAAACTCGACATAGAATTCCTTATACCATGACATGCTAAATTGCAACGTTTTTGTTTTTTTTGCTGGATAAAACCTTTTTCAGATTCGGTGACAAAATAAAAGTGGACGAAATCCGGAGTTTTCAGAGTATGAAGGATTCTTTTACGTTATAAGGTAAAATTCTAACGTGTTTTAAAAAGAAATTACCTACAGCATGAAGGGAATATGTTGGAGTATTTAAGAATTAGTAATCCTAGAGAATTTTATAACAAATTTAAAAATAGAAAGTCAACACACCCCTATGTCCCTCTTAATGAATTATATGATCATTTCAAGTTACTGTCTGGTCGGACTGATGATGCTGATTCAGACACCTTTGGTGTAGATGATAATAATACTTGTGTGTATGAAGAACTAGATGTTGACATAACAGTA
>JAULBS010075565.1:0-20385 GCA_032355785.1 Symmetromphalus regularis
AAGTTTGTTTTATTTAACGACGCCTCTAGAGCACGTTGATTTTTATCTCATCATCGGCTATTGGACGTCAATCATATAGTCAATCTGACATATTTATTTAGAGGAAACCCTCTACTGCCACATAGGGTACTCTTTCTGATAAGCAGCAAGGGTTATTTTATATGCACCGTCCCACACATACCATGGCCTTTAATGAACCAATTGTGGACCGCTGTTTGGAACGGAACATAGCCCAAACTGCAAATGGGTCCACTGAGAAGGATCGATCTGATGCCTGACTGGTTTACAGGTGGACACTACCATTTGAGCTACATCCCGCTCCACCCCTCAGTTTGAGAGTCCAATTTCCTGAATGAAATGTGCATTTTTCTTTTCTTTTCTTAATTTGTTTTATTTAATGACACCACTAGAGCACATTGATTTATTAATCATCAGCTATTGGATGTCAGACATTTGGAAATTGTAACACAAAGTGTAGCATGACCCAGCTTCAGCTTGAGAGTTCAATGCCCTAGATGAAAGGCAACAGTTCATTTTTATTTATTTTTTTATTTGATGACGCCACTAGAGCACTTTGATTTATTAATCATCAGCTATTGGATGTCAAACATTTGGTTATTTTAACACATATTTAAGTGTGAGCCAACCTCAGCTGGAGAGTCCAATCTCCTAGATGAAATCCAGATGTTTTAAGAGTAGTTGTTAATCTAATTTTCATGCTAATGCTATAATAATTTATAATAAAGAAATGGATCAAGGTAAAAAAAAAAGATTCATGTAAAAATGGTGAAATTTCTTGACCAATCTCTGTAATGGGTCATCAGAGGAATCCTCTTCAGGAGATCCATCAGGTTATTTCTGATTCCAGTCAGTAGTTCATTACTTGTGTAACTACAATTTTTTTTTTAAATTGTACCATCCTGTCTATAAGAAAAAGTAAACTTTGTTTTATTTAACGATGCCTCTAGAGCACATTGATTTTTATCTTATCAGCTATTGGACGTCAATCATATGGTCATTCTGACATCTTTATTTAAAGGAAACCTGCCTCCACCACATAGGCTACTCTTTTTGATAAGCAGCAAAGGGTCTTTTATATGCACCATCCCACAGACAGAACAGCACAGTGACTCAGTATTGTCTCAAGTAGAGGGCAGTTTTGTAGTAGTACTTGTATATTTACAGGTGTGGGGTTGCGGTGGTTCAAGTGTTAGAGAAGCACAAGTAAAACAGAAACAGTGGGAATCGAAGGACATTCAGCGGTGTTCTCAGAGGAAGGTGAGAATTTTACTTGTATTAATAACAATATGACATTTATCTCAATGGTCTGACACTAAAAATGCTTGATTTTTCATGTTATTTAATTTATAAAGATTGTGTTGTATTTATAAGAATGTTTTGTTTGCAGATTCATCTTGAATCGAGCGACTGGAATGAGAATCCCGATAAACAGATCCTAGACTGGGGAGGAATTAAGGGAGGTCACTCATACCACAGAGAATAGCCCAACTGATTCTACAAAGAGCTTCCAGAAATGTGTATAAATATATATGTATAGCCGTTTTCTTTGATAAGAAAGTTGTTTTTTAAAGTTGTATAAGTGAAGTGCTAGATGTAAAAACTGTATTCTATATGACTTATTCAACTTTAAACAAGCATTATTCTTGCACCCACCCAAATGTTTTGATGCAGCTTATTCAACATATTTTAGAATAGTGATTTTAAAAAAAATGATTAACATTTGTATTTAGCTGTTTATTTTCTCCACCCAGAGTCCATTACATGACATAGTTTGTATGCATAATATATTTTGTTGTAGTCACATGGGATATCATTAAACTAGGTTTCATAATGTTTAAACTTCAGTTTATGATAAGTTAGATTTAACAGATTTCAAACCTAATAGAATTTCAGAATGATACTAAAGCAGTATTACATAGTCATAATTTATTTCTCTTAGTAATTTGATAGTAAACTGATAATTGTGACATCTGTAATAAGTGAAATTATTGATTGAAATTGTATGTTTGCATAAAAATAAATTGGTGTGATGTGTGTGATCTGAAATATTGTTTGCGACCTGGGGATGAATTGATATACAGATCTGGTGTAGAAGATTGACACGAACAAGTTTCAGTATACAAGGTTTTGAAAATTGTCTCATTAACCTTTTCATTATTTTCACGAGTGTGCAAAACGTACTCTTTTTCCAAACAGTAAAGGGAGAAAAAAAATGATTTCGAAATAGTATTATCATTTTTTATTATTTATGTCCCTTTAACCCCCTACCCCAAAGTACGTTTTGTACGCTCGTGAAAATGATGAAAAAAATAGATGACCCCTAGAAGGCCAAATGTCTAGTCTGATTTTATCATTGCTGAATCTCAGTTCTATATTACAATATAAACAGAAATAGTTTTCTCTAGTCTAGGCTGTGTTTATACCACTTTCTACAAAACCACTTGTCTTCCTGTCTGGTGGCTGTTTGGTCCTTGCTAAAGAAAATTACCATATATAGAATACTGACTCGTAGGGTTAGCAGCTTTCTCAACACCTACATTCCTTACAAATAGATTTATCTCCATTTCACAGTCACAGACAAACTACAATATTTTATCACAAATATAATAAATAAATACAAATTTATTTTGGTCAATGAATTAAGCTCATCACTACTCTCACCTCATTTTAATAATTTTCTACATCGTTGTCATTTTGAGAGCACACACCCATATCATGTCTTCACAATTTGTTCACACACTTATTTTGATTCAGCAAATCACCATATATAATGAGGATGTTCCTTACT
Source organism: Symmetromphalus regularis (assembly GCA_032355785.1). Taxonomy (NCBI): domain Eukaryota; kingdom Metazoa; phylum Mollusca; class Gastropoda; order Neomphalida; family Neomphalidae; genus Symmetromphalus; species Symmetromphalus regularis. The sequence continues at coordinate 2,810 of JAULBS010075565.1, forward strand.
TAAAACATTTCAGACAAAACTATTTTCTTATGTTATTATCACTAAAAGGATGTAGTCTCACCATAACTCATTTTAAATGTATAACTTTATCCTTGTCTATATTAAAAAAAATATTGGTGGAACAGACAATATACATGTATTGTACTATGTAGAGAATGTAGAGTGAGAAATGTAAATTTAGTTGTATGATGACGCATAATAAAAATTATGATGATACTAAAAATGTATAGCAAATAGGACAAACAGATCCTATTTACTTCTTATAGTCAACTCATATTTTCAACCATTTCTCTAAAAACAAAACGTACACAATGAGTGGGTGGGTGAGAAAGCATTACATTTTAAAAACATTGACATACTGCATTTTGCATTACATAAGCATTGATACCTATAAATATGTCCTTTGCATAATGTTGTTAATAAGTTGGTCAAAATATAGCTAAAGAACAAGCAGTCCGTATATATATATTTTAAGCCTTCAGAATCGTGTGAGAGTGCAAGCATCTTTATTTAATGTAGCTCAGGAGGTTTTTTTTATTATTGCTTTAGTAAGGATGTTGAATACAGCTTACCTCAGTTGTACTCCAGATCAATTGGTAAACTAGTAAGGAAATATGTTTGTTATCAAAATCACGGTTAATGTGACCATATTGTTCACACTTGTCCACACTGGCATACAAGGATTTAGGGGTGGGGGGAGTAAATGTGTATGTGTGATCTAATCAAGAATTTGTTTGCTACTTTAGTATATATTTCACTGATGTGAATAATTACTTATTTTGTTGATTTGAAAAGCTAATTTCCTTCCTCCCACCCACCTCCAATACAACACTATATCGGTGCATATTCATTGAGAGATTGGACCACTCTGCCGTTTGGGTGAATTTCCATTCCAACCAGTGATCCACAACTGGTTCATCAAAGGCCGTGGTATGTGCTGTCCTGTCTGTGGAACTGTGCATATAAAAGACCTCTTGCTGCTTATCGGAAAGAGTAGCCTATGTGGTGAGTGCGAGTTTCCTCTTAATACATATGTCAGAATAACCATATGATTGACCTCCAATAGCCGATGATAAGATAAAAATCAGTGTGCTCTAGAGGCGTCATTAAATAAAACAAACTTTACTTTCATTAAAAGATTTTTTAAAGTACTATTAACCGTTCCACTTTGACACACATTCCATATTTAGCTGTCTTTAAACAGCTATGTTATTTGTTACACATTTTTTCATGTGTATATTTACCATTGTCATTGATTCAAACTAATGCTTCATGTAGTTTCCATCATAAAGCAAATGCTGGGATTTTTATTCTAGACTTCAAAAATTTCATAGGGATTACCCTTCTAGAATGTATTTGGCTAGTGTAAAACATCTAGATTTTCATTCTAGATTTTAAAACATTTCACAGGGATGAAGGAGTGCCTCTAGAATGCATGTGGCTAGTGTAACACATCTAGATTTTCATTCTAGACTTTAAAACATTTCATAGGGATGAAGGAGTGCCTCTACCCTTCTAGAAAGCATATGGCTGGTGTAGATTTTTATTCTAGATAAAAAAAAAAAAATCTTGAACGTTTGCTGCTTGTGATGCACTTCTTAAATTTTGTGTCTTCCATGATAGCTGGGTTACTGAGCCCATGTCTTTTATGATCATATAAATATGCAAATCGATCATAAAATGTTGAAATGAAATTTGTGTTTCCTTTATTTGTTATTTTACTCACCTTTTCTGCTCATTTATGGTGAAACTGTATGTGTGTATATTATTGTAAATAAAAACATAAACATGCAGTTCAATAACAAAGCATTCCAGTGTTTCTACAAAATACGTATACATCTCAAAACAATTTAAGGAACACTTAAATGTTATGAGTATTATTTAAAAGGTTTTTAAAGTAGACAGGATATTTGCATTGCCCTCTTCTCTGTACCATCTGTTGATCTGCTTGTGTCTTGACATAATTTATAAGTGTATCTTTTACTATTCTTAAAACCAATCTTCTAGATATAGTTTGTAATTGTATCTTTTACTGTTATTAAAACCAGTCTTCAGTTTCATGATTTTCACTTTCTGGCTAATAGCAGCTCGTATGTCATTTGACTGCATTTGTGAATCAAATATTGGAACCTTTATGTCATCCTAAAGAATTTGTAATCATCAGTTTCCTTCAGAACATTTAAAGGGGTGTGAAGTTGGGGTGCACCTCATAAAGGACTTGTATGCAGGGCCGTCATTGGGAGCAGCTTTGTTAGAATGCAGTTTTACTTGACAAGACTAGAGTAGATTAGCCAAGTGTGGGGCCTAATTGGGACCAGTTGGTCCAATTAGCTTAAAGCCGGCCCTGTTTGTAGGACCGTTCAACAGTGTGGTTTTTTGTGGGGTTTTCCTGTATATGTTTAGAGCTACTATGATTCTTACATCCCCATTGCCCTCCTTTGGAACTGACAGTAATATTTATTGGATGATCTTTTAAATTACTCATAAAATATGGTGTTTGTAAATTGTTTTGAGTGTTAGGCAAGACTTGCAGCAAAATATACTCAACAAAATTAATTAAGGTCCGGAAGAAGATAGGGTAAAACAAAAAAATTGCTAGTGTTATATTATTTTAGTATGTTTTCATCACCAGTCACTTCTAAATACTTAGTAAAATTTTAAACATGAACAATGATAAATACGTACTGTTTCGGGTGTGATCCGACAAATGCTAAAAATATATATTGTCCCTTAATTAATTTGGTTGAGTATATACTCCCTAACAGGAGAGATGCTGCTGTGATTTATGTAATATATAATGTATCTGTGTTATTTACAATTGTTGAACAATGTTCATCTGTGCTACCTATTAATACAAACCCATTGATGCTTATTACATGTATGTATATTAAATACCACTTTTTACAATACGACTTGTGTTATTGATTAACTGCTGTGGTAGTGGTGTGTGCGTGCGAGCAGTACTTATACAATGTACTAATCTTTCAGTATTTTATTATTCAGCTAACTCTAGTCACGCCCATTGGAACGACTTTAATGATTGTTAACGGTAGTGTGCGGGAGATGGGTGTATGTGTGGATCCGCCTGTAGTAAACTTAAAATTCAAAGGTTTTTTAAAATTCGGGTATACTAATTTTGACACTAATATTCGGCTACTAGAACGAGTATTTTTGCCGTAGTAAGGATTGTTAGCTAAACAGCCATATAATAACCATCCAAATATGCAGACATATTCGGACGTGTATGCCTCTATTTACAGTTTTTTTTTAATGTATGTATATATATATGTATCAGCCCTCTTCGTTGCGACCGAATTGGTCGCATGTGCGACCATTTTTTTTAATTTGGCGACTGAAACATTGCATGTGGTCGCCCCCCTGGCGACCAAGCAAAAGTTAATGTAAACATTAGTAACCGCGTGACATTGTTGGTCGCTTCCGCTTTCACAAATGACCTAGATATCGCCAAAAACACTATCGAGACGTCAATTTGCACGTTATATGTAATTATACCGGATATTAGAAGCGCCTAATTTGTCGGTGCTCTGACAAAAGGGCGGAAATGCAATTTTGCCAAATTAGGTAATAATGTTTTTAAAATCAGTGATTTGCATTGTTGCCTGAAATTGGTTAATTCAGTAACTAACTAAAGAAAACTATGGAACATCTTTTACCCCGACATTAAACATCCAAAATATTACGAAATACACTGGCAAATAGCGTAACATAATACAAGAACCAGTTTAGCAGGCATGGTGTTTTTTTTTTCCAGTGAAATGCACACTTTGAACAGGACAGAAACAAATTGTTAACTATTAGGTATTCTATTTCAGTTTTGCTTAAAATTTAATGGACAGATGTAATAACATTATCCTGAGTTAAAAAGTCATGCCACACTGAGTTGTCTAAAAACTGTGCTTTTGTTATTTTGTAAACAGCAAACTTGTTTTTAGGTTGGTCCCCAATATCTGATGTATTTTTTGTGCTGGGGGTCATTAATCTTATTTTTGTTATAATATAATGCAATGTTTTTGGTTGGAAAACATGTAGCTCAGTGTTACATTTCCTGGCTGATGTGTAGTGTTTTTTGGGATTGGTCCCATACAGTGGACAAATAGGGACTATTTCTTATTATAGCCAGTGGTCCAAAAATGCTACATGTATATGCAATGTTTGACACAAGTCTATAATAATCTCTAATTAAAAATTGTGACTGATATTCTTTTGTTTATGGCTATTCTTATATTTAACACTATGTATGAAAACTATTATTGTAGTTATATCTGTATTTCAGGTTTCTGATGTTGATGCTGATATGCAGTTATCATCTCCAGATGCATATTTTGGAATGTTGCCTGAGCCAGTAACAATTCTTCATCCACTGCATGGCTGCACGGATGCACATGGTTTGAGCCGCACGCTCAAAGAGGTTCAGCCTAGATACATCATTCTGTATGATGCAGATATGCAGTTTGTCAGACATATTGAGGTTAGATTAGTATCTAAGTTTAAATTAGTATATGATGCACTCGACTTCAAAGTCCCAGTGTACTGAGATTATTAAACTTGTTTAACTCTTAACACCCCAAAACCAGTAAAGACAACTTAATGAAATGTTGTACACATATTAATCTAGCGGTATGAAAAATTAATAGTGAATTTTACTATGACAGACTTTTTATTTTTGATATTTTTTCTATTACCCTCAAAATATATAACCAAAATAACCAAAGTGACCAAAAACCCTTCAAGATAATTTCCCAAAGCTTTGTACATACATACCAGTCTAGTGGTCTAGTTACTGAAATGAATAATACTTTTTTTCAGACATTAATAATTGAATGCCTGCCTGGCCATGACATTTCAGCAATTTGGAATATGACCCTATTATATAAACACATACTAATTTAATTAAAATACATGTATTAATATTTGATTATTAAATCATAGCTTAATGTTTTTGAAATCAAACTAAAACAGGACACCTGATGTATGGTTTTGGTTAACCAAGTTTCAGGTTGTTTGATGAATTCCTGTTATCAGATCTTATAAAGTTTATAAGTAAAGGCTCACTTGTTTGTTACAGGTTTATCGAGCTTCCCACCCAGGATTGCCGCTACGCGTCTACTTCCTGTTATACAGCAGCTCAGTGGAGGAACAGAGATATCTGACAACTCTACGCAAAGAGAAAGAAGCTTTTGAATACCTTATCAAGCAAAAGGCAGTATGCATCATTTTCTTGTCTGAAACAGAAACAAAGAAACTCTGTTCTTGTAATTTGCATATGTATTATAGTCCAGGGGGCCAGATAGGGTCCACGTGTACACCCACACCCAGCCCCCCCAATTCTACTACATCATGTTTTTAGCAAGCCCTAATATGTCTTAAACACAAAATCAACTGGTAACAGTAAAAATGTTGGAATCTACTACGAATATTTACCCAATATTGGAAGGTACCCTAAAAACGTTACATTTTTGATGAAGTCTTGCAGAAATATGTATCCTCACTATCCTCTTCACCATGATGCCAACAAATGGTTTTTATTATGTACCAAATGAAAGCTTATGATCTGCTGGTTATTATGGTGTATAGTAATATAAAATTGTTGCAGTTATTGAATTAATCTATGACTAAATCATCATTAAAGAACCACACCCCATTTCTTATTTCGGCAGCCCATAAAATACGTCAGTTTTTATGATATTTTCTTTTTGATAAAAAACACATCAACTGTAAGTTATATATTTAAACTTTATAATATGAATATCTTCAGAGTTATAACCCCTTAAAGTACCTAGGGTAGTGTAAAATATGATGATTTATATTTTGTGTTAAATTTTCAGTCATTTTTGAGCTATCATAACGTCATAATTAAAGGTGCTAGCCACATGAAATTTTCAGTGCTCAAAGATGCATCTGAGTTGTGTTCAAAACCACCAATATCACAGTATCTATCTTGGTATCAATGTTCAAACTGCACAAGTGTAATGTCTGTGACCTTGGCTAATAGAAGCAGGTATTTGTAGGATGCACATATAACCTATTTTCTGAGAATTTGTCATAGAAATGTCAAAAATTTAATGTTTGTACTTCTTTGAAAGTTCAAATCACCATGTGGGATAGGTAGTTGGTGAAAATAAATTGTATCAAGTGAAAGGACTCGTTGTCCCCTACATTTTGATACCAAACTCAACCCTCTAGTCGTGATTCCTTCTGTTTTAAAATATATGTTAAACATAGGCATATTTTGATATTTGTGAGTAAAGTTGAAGGCAGTGAAATTGACAAATAACATTGGTATGGAAACGTGTTATATACTAGAAGTACAACTGACAATGTATACTAGTAATTGATATGCTAGTTTTAAAATGTTGGTTCATACTAGATAATTTAAAGTTATAGTCAGGAAGCCAGTGTAGTCCTGTGGGAATTTTGTGATGAAAGCAAACCACCTATTTAAATATCTTGGGTATACCATATCTTACAAAAAAAACTTTGATTGCACTCCGAGAAATTCCTATGATGAATATTTAATGAGGTAAACCCAATATTAGTCCACAATTGTTAATTTTATCTAATTAACTTTGTAATATGTGTAATTATAAGTTTATAAGGTCGAGAAATCCATTTCTGACATTTATTTAGACCTAACATGCACCATTTAAGAAATACCATTTAGTATATGCTGAATTTAATGTAAAAATTCACTTTTTTCTATTAAGTTTGGGAGCAAGTGTATTCTCGTGGGAATTTAGTGATGAAACCAAACAACCTGGTGTGATGTTTGAAGAAACACCCAATAAGCAAAAATATATTTGATGGCACTTTGACAGCCTGCTCAGATCACCAACAGAGCCGCCATTTTGAATATATAATTAGCAAGATGGTAGTCAGGGAGAAAGTTTAATGTAAAAAATTATTTTTTACTTTAGCAGGTGTCATGAAAAAAAATTCCCTTGGGAATTTGGTGCTGAAAGCAAACCACTTATTTAAATATCATGGATATATCATATCTTACAAAAAAAAAATTGATGGCACTTTGAAAAATTGCTCATATAGCCGCCAGAGCCGCTATTTTGAATATTTAATTAGGTAAGTTAACCAGTTCAAAACTGTTAATTTTATGTGTAATCATATGTTTATGATGTCAAAAAAGTTACTTCTAATGTTTATTTAGACATAACGTGCACCATTTAAGAGATATTATTTAGTATATGCTGAATTTAATACAAAATTTCACATTTTTCTACAGCAAGTGTGATTAAAAGATGGAAACTTGGTGATGAAAGTGAACCACCTACTCAGTTATCTTACATATTGTTTAATTATTTCTATATAACAAAATAAAAAACTTTATTGGGACTTAGGAATTGCTCAGAAGGCCGACATAGTCGCTATTTTGAATATTTAATATCAATTTAAGACTTGATTTTATCTAAATAAACTATGTAATATATTTAATTATAGGTTTATGAAGTTGATAAATCCAAATTTATTTGTACATGTTGAATTTAAGATATTTATTTCAATCATTAGGGAGCAAGATTAATGTCATTGAGTTTTTATTATAAAAGCCGCTGTCCTCAGATTCCTGGCTTTATCTCTTAGGAAGCACCTGAGCACAATAAATACACCTGACGTTTTCACAACTGTCTCAGATTAAACTTACAACTAGCTTTGCAATATTGAGAATGTAATAAATTGCCACAATAAGATCTCATACTATATGCGATCTACTCTTTCTTGTAAAATTCACATGCTTGGCCATCATATCAATACAAAAAAAAGATTCTTTTTTCATTGAATAAACCATTGGTCATGTCCACCATGGGACATGATGTCAACCATGGGACCGGAACTCTCCAGTTTTAAGTGGAACATAGATGTAGTCAGCAAGAATATCATTTCTGATTTGTTAGTGTGAAACTTTGCTTTGAACTAATTGCAACCCCTATTGTTCTTCCCTTTGCATAATATATCGCTCTTGGTACTTGATGGCTACTGGGCATAATGACGCATTTGTTCCTCAAATATTCAACAATAGATATAAGGCTGGTTACAAATTTTGCTTACATATGAACATATTCAGTCTCTCCATTTTTTATTGTTGTTGTGCAACAGTGCCATAAGATTAAGAGTTCTAGATGATTGGTTCAAACCCATAGACCTGCAATGTATAAATATATATTTACATAACTTATATAATCTGTTCTCAAAATATCTACCATTTGTTCACAAAATATATATTCCAAAAAATGTCGTTACTTTGAGAACTTGTCAGATGTTCATTGTTTCTTCTGAATCTATCCCACTGGTGCCATCAAATAAAATGCAAAATTAACAAACCTTCATACATCATAAATAGAAAAAGTACCATTTATTGTGCCTTGATGAAAAGACATGATACAATTAATTATATTATAAATATTTTATTAGTTCGTTTTCAGTGCAATAGAGAAAAGTGAAATTTGAAATTAAATTCAGAATATACAAAACTTTCTTTAAACTGGTATATCTTAGGTGTAATAATAGAACCTATCACCGTTGTGAGGTATAGACAAGGCAATTCCAACCCAAGGGAGAAAATGTGCTTGTGAGGGCCGATGTTTATCAAGGCCCTTACAATAACTGTTTCTCCCGCAGGTTGGAATTGTCTTGTCTATATACCTCTTTTTCTTGCCCACTTAATTGTAAAAGCAAAACTTTTAAAAATAAAAATGTATTCCCTGCAACATGACGTTGTACTTTTCCTTGTTTTAGTGACGTCATTTGCAGTTTTACAACATACAATGACGTCATATTTAGTATAGGCATTTCATTTTAATTTATTTTAATTTGTTCAATATTAATTAAAATAAATATGTTATTATTACTTTAATTTAAATTTGTATTTCAATCCCTGAATATATTTATAACAAACGAAACAGACCTATGACTCCTTAATAAGTAGTTCCGTTATTAGTTTGCTGGAAAGGCGTATGTAGAAATCGTCTAGACCCACGGGTTGGACAGATTTATCTAGCCCTAGGGTCAGACAGATTTTTCTAGCACCGTGCAAAAGTTGGATAACCCTGTATAGTGGGCAAGAAAAATGAATATAGAATATGAAATAATTTTTTTTATAAATGGCTCAGAATATGTTTTAGATTTACAGTGAGACCTCGTTTATCCGGACGGCATCATTTTTCCGTAATGTGTCCGGATTAACGAATTTCTGTACTACTGAAACATTTAGAGTAATCTCTGTTTAAAAATAAATGAAAAAACCAACAACAATGTTCTTATAACAACAATGAACATCATTTCATTTAGTACATGAACAAATACAACGATTTAAGTGTTCCAGAAAATAGTCTGTTGTGCTTGGTTGTCTAACCAAAGAGTTTGCTGCAAAAGAATTCTGCATACTGGTCATAATTTCTTTGTTCTGTTATCCATGGCACTGACTAAAAGTGACTTACGTGAAAGTATATTTCAATAACATTAATAATCTAACCTGTTCACAACAATTGTTAAAATTGTATTAATTCACCCCATTGATGGTTTAAACAATATTAATTTTATTAACATTTTAACTTTGGACTCGGCCGACAGACATAAGCTTTATTGTTGTGTTAGCATGGACATAATATTAAATTCCATATGTTATTTACGTCTAACCTTCTAAAATATAATACACCAAACCTTAATTAAGTGTTGTAAAGATCCAGAAAACAGTAAGACAACAGTTGTATTAACTAGCACTCACGCAATAAGCACGCGATGAGCATTAAGAAAACACTGAAACCCTTTGCGGCCATGTTGACTTCCGTCGATTATGCAACTTGTCATAAGGAATCACTTCTTTACTGTTTGATATAAAAGGAGTTAGTGGAGCAAATTACCTTTATTTCTCACACATTGTTTTGGATTATGATTGTCCAGTTCCAGAAACCGAATTTCCAGATTAATGGTTACATTTACAGTGTGGGAGTTTTGTTTTCTTGAGTGAACATCCGTAAGGTGAGGTTTCCGGATATGTGGAGTCTGGATAAACGAGATGTCACTGTAGATATATATTTTTAAATAAGGAAGGGATAAAGGGTGGCAGATACCCTCACTTCAAAATAATATGTGTGTACTATAACCTTTGAGGACGAGACTATTTTAATCAAATTTCACTTTTTTTTTAACAAGAAATTAAAAACTGATTTAGTAGAAACAATAAAGACACGTCGTGGAGGAACCCATTGATTTATTGTTCACTTTATTTTATTAAATATACAATTTTTTTATGCTCTGTCTTGCAGTCATATAGTTATTTCCTGTAATTTGTACATGTATGTCACTATCCTGAAAGCATTGCCTAATATGGCTTCTAATCACCACAGGACTAATTAGGCAATGCTTTCAATAAGAGATGTATAAACTGTTGTAAATGACTATGTAAGTGCTATGTATTGCATTTAATTTCTTATATTACCTCCCTTAGAAGCAAAAACTACTTGTAAACATTTTGTTTTATGTTAAAATGTTGAACATTTATCTGCAAAACCAAAAACTGCTGTGGCTATTTCCTAAACCATAATGACCAGTATTACATGCTATGCTTTTTAATCATCTGTGTTTGTTAAATCTATTAATATCCATCTGAAAGTTGATGAAATTATTATTTCTTGGCTGCTGGCCTTGAATATAAAAAACAAAACAAAATTGAATAAAAAGAATTTAAAGAATAACATTCTTTCATTCAAATTATAGTACAATGAAGCTCATGTTTCAGTACATATGGATTGAAAGGATGGAAGGTCCACCTAAAAAGAGCCATCTTGAATAAAAGTTTGTTCACCTATGTCATTTCTTACCTACACAGGCCTACACCCTTTTTATAAGTCTTGTCATTGTTAACGACAACATCAAACCAACAATATTGCCTTAATGGCAAGTATAATAATGTTAGGAATGACCAATCCCTAGTATCCGGTAAACTTGAGCAGTGTTACCTGGTGATAATGTGAAATGAAAATCCAGGCCCGTACGCAGAGTGGGGTGCGACGGGTGTGCACACCCCTCCCTAAATCTGTTGAGGTCCGTAAATGCAAATTTGGATTGACGCTAATTTACTAGAATAACGTCAAAAACGAAAATAAAACATGGTTATCCCTTCGGGTCTTCACAAATGCACCCCCTATAAGAAAATCCTGCGCACGGGCCTGCAATCCCTAGCATTCTGTAAACTTGAGATAAACCGAGAAAGGTGAGCAGTGTTACCTGATGGTAATGTGAAATGAACAATCCCTAGCATTCTGTAAACTTGAGATAAACCGAGAAAGGTGAGCAGTGTTACCTGATGGTAATGTAAAATGAACAAAGCATTCTGTTCTTGTGATCAGAAGACCCAATTTTTTCTCTCTTCCCAGTGCATAACAGGAATCTCAATCAAATTTCCATTCCAAAACCAAATTAAATAATATACATCTTTGTAACTAAATTATTTCATTATTTTGCTTTTTGCATGTATTTACTGAATTTTTAAATAACCAATTGAAATGTGATACTGCTTTGATTTTTTTTACTTGTTATTTTGTGCCTTAGGTTTATGTCTAGGATATTAGAAAAATGAAAACATTCATTGGCAATAATTTGTTTTAAAAATCTCACAATTGTTTAACATGTTAAATAGTTACATCTATTTATAATTAAATTTTTAGAGGTGGTTTAGAATCGGTATATTGGAATTGGTTTGAAAATGAAATTGTCATGAATATTTTCACTTTTCAATACAGCAATTTATATTTAATTTTATAGTATATTTTTGTTACATGCAAAGATATAAATTATTTTGATATTGAAAATAAAATGGATATTCCTGTTAGCAGAGATTATCCTGACTGAATCAAGAAAATATTCCACCTTAATCAAGAAATATTTTCTAAATTCTTTCTTGAACATATTTTTCTTAAAAAAATATTTCCATAATTCCTTCAGTATTATATTGCTTCAGAATGATTAAGCAGGGAAATTTTGTAGTTAGTTGTTTTTAATGCCAAACTTTGTGATGTGCTTTTTTATAAATGTCTACATGGTAAATTTAATTTGCTGTTACCTGTACATTTATATATAAACACATAATTACATTGTATTTTTCAAAAAGATTAAAATGTTTATAATTCAGCATTCATTGCATGTTATTTTGTTAATAATTTCTTCTGCTATATATAAATATGTGCTAAAATGTTTATGATAATTATTTTGGCATTGTATTTATGGAATAGATGTTTTGTACAAATATAATTATATATAGTTTTCAGTATGTGGCCTTGTTCTTTATTATTAATGATAGTTTTTGTTACAGCTTATGGTATAAATGATTAACACTGTATATTAAAATGATATGAATAGTTTTTTCTCTTTGGATATTTTTTTGTATGCAAACTTGCTTAATTTTCTTTGTAACAGAACATTTTGTTTTGCTTATTTTTATATTTCACATTGAAAAAAACACATTTATTTTTTGTTGGTGAAACTATCCTTGTGTGTTAAGATTTGAAACTGGAGGTACCAAAATGGTTGGTATAGATATATGTATGATATATCATGATTATTTTTAAATGTCAGTTGAATGACTTTTATTTGCTCATATGTAATGTATAATATCAATAGAATGATGTTTTGTCTGTTTAACCATCAGCATTTTGTTAATTAACATTAAAGTTCAGTTAATGTTCACATATGATCACAGTTCCACTTGTTTTTTTGTTTTGTTTTTTTAAGCCATCATTCTGTCAAAACAGTGCAAAATATTATTTCAGTTGTGCAATTTTATGTACTCGCTAAAATTAGGACATAGCAGCATATTTTATAAATAGTTTTTGCAAAATAAAACTGGTTATCTTAAACAGTTTTTGGCATAACACATCAATGGTTTAAAGGCAAATTTTCATTTCTAGCACCCTTGTAACACTAGTTATTAAGTTTGTGTCTCATTCTGTTCAGTTAATTAGGTATCCAATTAATACACTTTGTTTTATATTGTTTAATGACCCCACTAAAGCACATTGATTTATTAATTAAAGGCTATTGGATGTCAAACACTTTGACATGCTGTCACGTATGAACATTGGGTTTTGAACTATCTTCAGCTCGAGAGCCTGATGTCCTATCACTAGACCAGTTAGGGTCACTAGATATCATTTGCATGTATTCGCTTCATACTTCTTGTCCTTTTTGAATAAGCTGGAATCAGAACTTGCACATAGTCCTGTACAAACACATTCTCTGTTTACTGTTGAAAAATAAAGATTGTTACAGGTTTGTCTCAATTGAACATTTGTGTAACCCATAAATGGATTATGCAAAACATTAATTTGGTAGCTCATTTTATTTATGAATAACCCATTTACACAATATATTAATTGACAGTTATTATTCATTTAAGTGCTTTCATGGTTAGATGGTAACAAAAATGATTATAAAGGAAAGATAGTGATTATAAAACTGATCCATGTAAAGGATGTCCTAAATGCAGTGTTAAACAGAAAAGGGTTATGTAAAATAAGACATGCATGAGCGTAGTGCAGATGGAACATTCATTATTGCAATTTTGACAGGTCTATTTTTTCTAAAGACTTGTTTGAATGTGAATCATTCTACATTGTAATGATGTTTGGTGTTTACAGAAAGAGTAATGAATCAAATGCAAAGTTTACAGATGATCTTTGTGCAAATGGTAAAGTGAAAAGCTGACTAACCTGCTTATAACTGACTATAATAGACTCTTGTTTTATACAGCCCTCTCCATTACAGGGGACTGATGACTTGCACTTGTCTAACATTCACACAGAAATGGAAAGTATCGAGTGTTTTTACACTTATTTCTTTTTGTTTTACACAGCGAAATGTGAAAATAGACAATCTGCTCTCCTCATTTTGAAATTCCTCACCTAGAATCATTTTCGGTGAGAAAGGGATTGCTCTCCTATTTCCAGACTAAGACAACTGTTATACTGAAGTATAGTTTTCAACATAACATGTTGGTTGTTTAGATTTAGTATTTTCATCTGTTTAACCATTTCTCTGCTCTAAACATATGATTTATTTAATATAGATGTGTACTTAATGACTTTATTTTTATAACGTTATATACTGTACAGTGAAATTTATTGTTTAGAATATTCATTAAATAGCTTGAGGAATTATTTTCTAAAACCAGTTTTGGCAACATGTCACAGTGTATCTTTTATGATGCTCATCATCTTAAACTGTTGAGTTCCAAATAAAAAATTAAAAAGTTTGGCTGTATTTCAGTAATGTTGCCTTATTAATATAGATATGTATATATTTTGCTATATGTTAATGTTTTAATGTTAATATTTACTGTGCAGTGATGAAACAGTATATATGTTATAGATTGTATTTGCATAAATATAAATTCTTTTAAATATATTATATATTATAGGGTGTCCAGTAACTTGACATCTTTAAAAAATAAATCACCAAATGTCAAATAAAACTACACTTTTAGAAACAATATACTTTTAGCATCAAGAGTTCTGGTAAGTTTTAAATTATACCTTTTTATGAGGATTGCCACTTGAGCCATCTCGAATTTCAAAATGATTTCAGATTACAAAACAGAAGCACCAGGCAGACCATCTTTGTTTATGGAATGATAAGTATGTGTACATAATTTTATATCATTGTTTGTGTTTTGACTGTTGTGCAAATGGCAAAACGCACAATTGGACACAATCATTGTGAGGTCATAATATATTTCAAAATGGCTATTATTGTGATCACTGTAGCAGTCCTCATAAGAAAAAAAGAAAAAGGAAAGTTTTTAAATGCCTTGGAACAGAAGCATAAAGCTATATTAATTTTAGTTAAGTATGTAATTGTAATTGTAAGGTATATTACTAAGATATGTTAAATTATTGGAGACCCAAAAATATCACTTTAAGTCAAAGAAATACATGCCATTATGGGTAAAACATAATATATGTATTTCAAAACTTTTGTATATAGTGGTTAACTGTATTTGTTACCATTCCAGGTAATTTTTCAATAAAAAAAAATGTGTTCAAACACAAATTTGCAGTTTTTCATTTCATTGAATTTAGTATAAATATCAACATAAACAATTTCAGACCGTCAATTAAAATATATCATTTTGAAGACAAGTTAACTGATATTGCACATTCGTAGCAGTTGTATCTGTGTTCTCATTACATACTTAATATGTTAGACACTGGTAATGTGTAATGGTGGCAGTGACCTGTATGTCTGTACTGTCTAAAAGTAAAACATATTTATATAACCTTAGCATAGCTTTATAATCCTAATAATCTATATGTTAAAAAAAATGAAAAAAAGTAATTGGTGGTTTCATAATGTAGCACTTGTGCCACGTTTAGTCTGAAAAAATATAGAGCACCTACTGACTATAAATGATTGACATCAGTGATTTTAAATGAATGTTAAAAAATCAGACATCACCATAGCCATGTTTTAAAATTTACCTCAGTCTGTGGTTTTTCCATGAGGGTTGAGGTCAAAATGAAACAAAATTGGATCACTTCTCATTACTGTGTTTAGTTGGTATATGCTTATTATTATTGATTTGTCTGATTCACAAAAATCATACAGTAATCTAATGTGTTTGCACAGTTCTGTGGTTATTTACAATACCCCCAGGCACAAAAACAGGCAATGTCGCTGTTAACCACATCCAAGAAATTTGACATATGATGGGAAAATATACCCCAAACGGCTAGATGCCATAAGGAGTTAGACAGTCACAATGGTTTTATCCATTCTTAATGCATTAATTATAAGCTTGAATTTCACAAGTAGTACACAATTAGACGTCCACAACTGGTTTATCAAAAAACTATGGTATGAGATGTCCTGTTTCTTGAAAAGTGAATTTAAAGGATCCCTTGCTGCTAATCTGTAGGAGTAACTTATGTGGTGGTAGCAGGTTTCATCTAAAGACTGATTGGCAAATACCATGTCTGACACCTAATAGTAATAGCTGCTGAATAAACAATGTGCTGTAGTGTCATTAACCAATCCTTTACATTCAATGCCACACTATCTGAATAAACAATGTGCTGTGGTGTCATTAACCAATCCTTTACATTGTCATTAACCAATCCTTTACATTCAGTGCTGCACCATCTGAATAAACAATGTGCCATGGTGTCATTAACCAATCCTTTACATTCAATACTGCACCATCTGAATAAACAATGCACCGTGGTGTCATTAACCAATCCTTTACATTCAGTGTGGCACTATCTGAATAAACAATGTGCCATGGTGTCATTAACCAATCCTTTACATTCTATACTGCACCATCTGAATAAACAATGTGCTGTGGTGTCATTAACCAATCCTTTACATTCAGTGCTGCACAATCTGAATGAACAATGTGCCGTGGTGTCATTAGCCAATCCTTTACATTCAGTGCAGCACGGTCTGGTTTGGTCATACATCTATATCTTGACATAACACATTTGATGGAAATCCTGCAAAACACCATTGTTTCAGTTCTGTGCCTGACCTTCATTACTTAATATTACACTTTTCTTGTTATCTCATGTTTGAATATACCCTACTTGATTTGAACAGTATGCATTTATTTTGAGGCATAATGGCTTACACAAACATCTGTCTTGACATTCATTCAAATCATTGGTCATACCTTTGTCTAACTTTACAGTGGACAGTTTGTAAAAAGATGCAGTTATGAATGTTACAATGGAGTTATATTATCTGCTCTCATATTTAATGCAAGATGTATTTTCACAAACTCTCTGAACATTGAAAGACATTAAACAAACCAAGCAAATGTTTAGTAAAATCTGAATATGAGGAACTATTTAATTTAAAAAGTAAATTCTGTATTCAACTAATACTGGTCGTTTTCTAAAACAGTTATATTTTGCCATTTTTTTTAAATTGCAGTATTTTATTTCTGCAGAATATTTTTGTATTTTTAAAATTAGGTGTCTCGTACAGAGAATACTACATTAGTCTGATACCCAATAAATGATCAGCATATAGTTTTGTTTGTTATTTATTATACTCCCCCACTCCCCCCATACACTTTCTGGTGCAGAAAAAGGAGTATAGCATTGTTACATTCATTCAGTTTAAAACATTTGGTTGTTTATGCAATATTAAAAAGTTAAGTAAAGTTTGTTTTACTTAATCAAATTAATGATGCCACTAGAGCAGCCCTCTTCCTTAACATTTTTGTGTAGGAGCCAGATGGCGCCTGGTTTAATTTTTTTAGGCTTCAAAAAAGATATTTAGGAGCCATATTTTGTGTGCGTGTGCCTGTCTGTCTGTCATCTCTTTGACAGTGGTATACGCAGTATTAAATTTTATTGTAAGATCATCGTGGGTACGTTCAGATTGTTTGGCACGCTGCGTATCCACCACCTTCAATAATGGACCTGAACTATCTACGCACACATCACGTCACTGACATGTCAACCGCTGTTGCAGTGATGCACCGATGCAAATGTATTTTGCATAACCGATTTACCGTTCGTGTAAAATTTTCTAAATAAGGTTTCTATATAATT
>JAULBS010075576.1:0-20379 GCA_032355785.1 Symmetromphalus regularis
CCCCCCCCCCCCCCCCCCCCCCCCCCCCCCCCCCCCCGCACCATCCTGCTGCCCAATTCCCCATTCCCCCATCATTATAGACCACTTGTGTACTTCGGTATATTTGCGCTAAGACGACTTGGTTAAGTGTTACATTGATACAATAAAAAGAAATACTGGTAAAGATTATTATTTAGTCATTTTAATTTTATTGAAATTTTCAGTTTTTCTAAGCAAAAAGTGTGTGTGGGGGGGGGGGGATAATTATATAGGCGTCCATTCTGTCCAAAAAGTGTGTGGGGATTTACGCCCATGATAGTAACAATATCAATAATAATAACAACGACAGCAAAATAATAGTAATATAATGATAATACTAGTACAAAATAATAATAATAATAATCCACTTAATATTATTTTAAAATGGATAATGATTTATACACCCAGTTTCAAAGTTAAACTAAGAAGCAAGTTCTCTCTCAATCCATTCCCCTTGGAGGTGGATTTAAATTGTTACATACTTCATAGAACCAGTAGTTCCGATACACCAACGTTAAGATTGACAGAGGACCAATACGTATAACCGCTCGTGCAGAGCAGTGGGCGGATATTTCTCACTGATATTAAGCCCTTACTGTAAAACATGAATGAATCCGAAGGCGGGGTTTTGGAATAACTGACTACTGTATATTGGTGAGTTTTTCTATTTTACTTTAATATTTTAAAAATATTTAATTCAAATCATTATGTTTTACATTTAGTAAATACCGTATTATTGTAACGGACGAATAAATCAATATTTTATTTTGAAAGAATTCATGAATGAACGTAAAAGAATGCCACACCTTTTGAAATGAATTGATCATGGCACCGCGCATGTCCTGGGTTGGCCTACCGCCTCTGTCCCCGCCTTATTAGAAATTCGTTTGGAAGCCGGGTCAAGGGTCATACCGGTAAGAACAAAAGGGGTGAAATGGCTACGGAAAGCCTTGGTGACCCCGCCACCCCTCTCGGTTGTATTACGTAGATGATTTGCATTGTAATTATCAAGCCCGAGTTTCTGGCTTTGCGTATAAAAGAGCGCCGCATTACAAATGTCCCGCAGTCTGTGCGTACTAACACGTGACGATGGAACAAGTTGTGATCACGCACAAATCTCTTGTAATTCCATATAACGCATCACTTGTGCATCTTTCACAGGGGCATCAGCTTAGCAATGAGTATCTAAGGTATGTTTTATTATTTGTTTTATTGAATATTACTTTGAAATCATTAAACAAATTTAACGAGATTCCACATTTTAATTTGTTTTATTGAATGTTACTTTGAAATCATTTTGTTATTATTCAAGACTGAAGAATAAATTTATTATTAGATTTTAATATTTTACTGTGTGAAAACTGAAAATATCAGATATATTTGTGCTTTTAGAATTGTCATTTCTTATAATTTTTCTGGATTGAAAAATCATAGTCAGATTTTAATATTTAATCTGCGTAAAAACATAATTTTACTGTGTGAAAACTGAAAATATAAAACATATTGTCATTCAATTAATTATATATTTTAGAATTGTCATTTCCTAACTTTGCTGGATTGAAAAATCATAGTCAGATTTTAATATTTAATCTGCAAAAAATTATTTTACTGTGTGAAAACTAAAAATTTAAGAAATATTCTGCTTCATATAAATATATTTTTTGGAATTATCGTTTCTTAATTTTGCTGGATTGAAAAATCATAGTCAGATTTTAATATTTAATCTGTGTAAAAAGTGAAAAATGGTATTGTTCAGTTCAAACAATGATGCGAACTTACATGATGGTTATACAAGGAGTTTATAAAATAACAAATTTATACTATATCGTGTCGGAGGTATTCATGTGCCGAGAGTTCATTTTCTCTAAATAATAACTTTTTCAACTATCTAAATTATTGCAATTCGAGTTTTAATTTTTTTTAAAGTCAAATTTGTTTTTTAAAAGGATGAAAATATAAAAAGACTACAAAATCAACTACAAGACATTTTTTTTAATTTAAAAATAAAGAAAAATAAAACTGTTGAGGAACTTTCAAATTACTTTTTATTTTCGATTGTCCTAATCCAAAACTTTTATAAAATGTCACTGCAATAATCCACTTACGCAGTTGTATTTTTGTCAGTATTCTACAGGTTATACAATTTTTTTTCTTTTCTTTGCCATCTCCAGCCATTTAGTGGAAATAGCAAACCGCAATATCCAGATACATTTGATAACTATTTCCCAAACTGTGGAGTAAATAGATACTTAACACTCTAATATGCCCATGTATGTACATAATAGTTTTTTAATCATATTAAAATTACAGTTTTAATCAATTCATCAAAATATATCATCTGTACGATTGGTCAATGCCGCCTATTAGCAGACGCCAAACAAACGGAGGTAACTCTGAAATTCTAACGTTCATTAGTTTGGTAGTGTCAGTTTTCCATCTATTTGGTAAACTAAAAACTACGATGAACTAAAAGCTTTACGACTTGAATGATAATTATGTAGTTACGTCATCTAATGATATATATCTTTGATTGAACTTCTGAGTAGCAGACTTAAAAGTGCCAAATACACGCGCGGATTAAGATAGTGGGCAAAAGGCCGGGCCCCTACTTTTGGTCAAAATTAAATATTTAATATTGTTTTAATTATAAGACTCCCCGAATATAAGTATGAGGTACCATTGTAATATCTTCGATCTGTCCGTTAATTATTGTGGCTCAAATGGTAAATCAGAACATCAACGCCTTTCATGTCTTTTATTTTTGTAGAATAAAAGTCGAGAGACAATTTGTATATGATTTAGACCCCGTTTCACAATATCTACATCAGCCTATGTCTGCCATGTACACACAAACAGCACTAATATTAAACTGAGGTCATGCCGAAATTAGCTCTAACCACTTTATTAGCTCTAACCACTTTGTGCTACACACACTAATGTTTATGTAATTATATTTATCTGTAATGTTCTATTTTGAAGTGCTCTGTGGAAACTGGAAGAATGCATCACACTGAGCAGCATCCTACTGTCCTCCATTATCCCGTCCTTCTTACTGCTCATATCCTACCATCTCTGGTACGTCTACAACGTTAACTGTCGAGACCAGTCGTGTAAACTTCCGCTTCCGCCTGGATGCATGGGCCTTCCGGTTATAGGCGAAACTCTTAATTTGTTAATAATGGTGAGTAACTTCAGCTTCTTACAAATCTTACAAAACTCCAAATCTACTTATATAATTTATTTTTTATATCAATATTTCTTGTAATCAGATCAATACATTAATAATAACATAGACTATCAAATGACTGTACAAGTCAGAAGTTACAAATATTTCGACCACTAAACATCAATTCGCTGGACAATTCACTCCACCGCAAGGTATCAAACTAAACATAAATTATTATAATCCCATAGAAAGCAGTATTTTCAGTGGTCAACGAATTTGACACATAACAATTTACCTTAATGATAGTTCATTGCTTAGACTGAAAATATACACACACAAAAAGAAAAAATATATACATGTATATAAATATTGTCTCAAGCTCACTTTTAATCCATTATCTTACAGGGCGCTCGTTTTTACAAGAAACGCGTCAAATTATATGGAAACGTTTTCAAAACACACCTTCTTGGTAACCCCACCATCCGAGTAGTTGGCGCTAAAAACATCAGAAAGATCATAATGGGAGAAGGCACCTTGGTAACCGGATATTGGCCAAAAAGCGTGCGCATGCTCATGGGAGAGGGAACCATCACACACGCAAGTGGAGAAACACATCGAATGCGTCGCAAGGCCATTTTGAAGGCGTTCAGTCACGACGCCCTGTCTGCCTACGTACCAACCATACAACGCATCGTGAAGATGTATATTCAGACATGGTGTAAGCAAAGGTACGTGCTCGGCTTCCCCGAGTGTAAGAACATGACGTTCTCTATCGCCAGCAACGTGCTCGTGGGATTCCGCCTGACGGAGTTGGAGCATCAGGAACTGGTGAGAGTCTTTCAACAGTACGTCAGCTGTCTCTTCTCACTGCCACTCAATATTCCAGGATCCGGTCTCAGTAGGGTAAGAAACACCAGCATTAATTTAATCCCTCCCCACCGCATTCCCGCCTTGACTTTCCGGTAAAATTACACGTAGAGTTGTCTTCCCGGATATTATTTGACAGAAATGGTAGACAAACCACGTTTTTGACATCCACAACATAATTATAAGAACTAAGGGTTGTTTTTATGACAGGTGCCACCTTTGGGGAAGGATATGCTAACCTTCGCGAACACCTAATATGACTGTTTTGTCTGTTATTCAGTTGGCAAGTATTTAAGAAGTTGTAATAAGTAGATGTCAAATGATTTTGGGGATGAAATAATCTTTCACTTTACCCCCTCCCCCCATCCCTCCCAAGTTGGTCAAATTCTATAATTCGCTTTAGTCAGTACGCTTATTACCAACCATTTATTGCCGATGTACATGATATAATACCAACCAGCTATTGCCGATGTACATGATATATTGCCAATCATTTATTGCCGATGTACATGATATAATACCAACAATATATTGCCGATTCACATGATATATTACCAATCATTTATTGCCAATGTACATTTAAATAAATATGTCTTATGTCTAAAAATGTTCCAGAATATGTTGTCATTATTATAGGGTATGCATGCAAGAAAAATCCTCATGCAGAAGATCGAGGAATGCATCAAGAAGAAAAACAACACACCCAACGAGCAATCGTTTGTCGATGCCTTGACCATGATGATGAACATGGTAGACAACGACGAGCTGAGTGAGCACGAGATGAAGGACGTTGCCCTGGAGCTACTGTTCGCTGGACACGCCACGTGTGCAAGCGCGTCGTCGTCACTGTTGCTACAACTGGCTAAGAACCAGCACGTGGTTCAGAGGATCGTGGACGAGCTGCAGGAAAATGGATTGGAGGAGGATGAGGATGAATCGTTGACGTTTGAGAGCATTGGGAAGCTCAAATATCTATCCAATGTGGTCAAGGAGGTTCTGAGAGTCTCTCCGCCTGTTGGTGCAGGATTCAGAAAAGCACTCCAGACATTTGAAATAAATGTAAGACTTGATGTTAGAAATATATTATTTTTTATTTGCTATTCTTACGATTTGTTAAACAAAATTCAAACATTAAAATCAAATCAGGATAATTAATTTAAAATATATATCCAAATAAAACAAAACTATGATAACTAAATCACTGAAAATTACTTTCCATTTTCTAAGGAGACAAACAACATGCATACAATTTCGCATAATTATAACCTTGAATATAGCGTATCCGTCTACATCAGTTTGATTCTTTTTCATAGAATCTTAAATAGACCCAGTGTGAAGTTGTGAGGATCATTCTTTAACCTTAAAAACAAAAATACTTTATCCACGCTACTTACCAATTAGAAAAAAGATTTCTTACTTTTAATGTCCGAATCATAGTTATTTTGAACACAAAGTGTGGCTATTTTATTATAGAAATTAATAATTTTAAGTAAATGCTATAATTATGTATATTTATGTTCGTCATTTCAGGGTTTCCAGATTCCAAAAGGATGGACAGTGGTCTTCAGTATCAGAGAAACTCAAGAAAACACTGAACTATTTAACAACGGCGAACAATTTGATCCAGACAGATGGGAGACAATCCAGGATGAACGTTTTAATTATCTCCCTTTTGGCGGAGGACGTCGCTCGTGTCCGGGACAAGAATTAGCTAAACTCGTGCTTAAGATATTTGCTATAGAACTTTCAAGAAACTGTGCGTGGAGACTTTTGAACGAATCGGCACAGATGAGGTACATGCCAGTGCCACACCCTGAGGACGACCTCCCCGTACAGTTCACTCAGCTCACAAGGCGAAGAACAAAACAGCCACGTGACTTGTGATAGCATAATGCAGCGTTACGTTCAGGTTCGAATTGCTAGCCATTAGGGAGCTGATGTAGCTCAAACGGTAACGTGTCCGCATGTGAAGAGGTCGGTCGTCGGATCGATCCTTCACAGTAGACCCATTTGCAATTTGGGTTATTTTCCGTCCCAACAAATGGTCCACAACTGGTTCACCAAAGGCCGTGCCATGTGCTGTCCTTTCTGAGAGAAATTCATATAAAAGACCCCTTACTGCTTATGGGAAAGAGCATCCTATGTGGTTTCCCCTAAAGAAATATATCAGAATAACCGTACGTTTGACGTCCAATAGCTGATGATAAGATAAAAATCAATGTGCTATAGAGGCGTCGTTAAATAAAACAAACTTTACTTTGCTAGCCATCATGGGCGTCCACGAATAACGAATCCCAGCCGTTACTAGATTTGTTCGTTTATTAATAAACTTATGACCAAGACAAACTGCTACTGGGCAACCCGCGGCTAGTTTTTTTCCGATTTCAACCCAACGACAACGTTAATTTTGAGCTCCTCTTGAAGGTAAGGATGAATAAATTACTGTGATGCTTTTGTGCCGAAATATACTGAATACGAGAAACATGCCAAAGAAACTTTATTGAACTTCTTTACTTTTTTGTTTGTTAATATTTCATGGTTTGTTGCAAGTTAAATTGTGTAATTGCATCTATTTTCATTGATCTTAATTTTCTTCATCTATTTTCAAGTTATTAAAATAATTAAATAATGTAGATACTTAATTTTCACAAGATTGCTCTACTTTATTTCATAGTTTTTTTTCCATCTAGCTTTTTGCACCAGGTGAATGCCTGGATCCGTCCCTACTGTAAAGTCATGCAAATCCAGCTGATTGACTTCAGACTATCTGCACTTTGTAATGTCTTTATTATAAAATCATTGTATTCTTCTTTTTATGTCATCATGTTCAAACATTTCAGACCGTAATATTTATACACATCTTGTATCAAATTAAATTATACAAAATTAAATGTGTTAGTCATGTCTTATGTTTTGTCTTAAGTCGTTCTGTCCAAGGTACGGTGGGTGGTTGGATCGATTCGTCCATGTACACATTTTCCATTCCATCTGTGGTACACAAATTGATAATCACCAGTAACGGATCCAGATGTGGGTCCAGACAACCCCTTTTCTAGAATTAAAAAAACATATATATATATTTTCCGAGTGGAAGAACGTGAAAATTAACCATTTCCCCCCAGTCCTATTCACCCATCACATTTGCCCCACCCCCATCCTTTCAAAAATCCTGCATTTGCGCCTGATCACAAACTGCAATATGTGATGTCCTCTGTGGGAAAATCCATTCTGTAATAGCAGGTTTAGAGATGGGTTGTCGGATTGAATCCCTTCAGTTGACACATTGAGTTATTTCTCGTTCCAACCAATGTTCTACAACTAGTGTAACAAATACCGTTGTCTGTGGGAAAACATATATAAAAGATCACTTGCCTCTATTCGAAAAGAATGTGGCAGTAGTGAGTTTCCTCTAACGACCATGAGTTGCAAACACCTTGTTTTTGAAATCAATTTCCGACCAAAACATTACAAGAAATATGTAGATATGTAGTTAGAGGAGTGGCAGCGCGTGTTGTAAATAGAAATAGCAATATATTACATTGTGACTGTTTTATTTTATTTTGCAATGACTACATTGAGATAGTGGATGAACTGAAAGTTTCGTATTTATGACGTATTTGTTCGACCGCCATGTTGTTTTTAAATCAATCGGCGGTTGAAAGCGAAATCAGTAGATAATGTGGAATTTACTGTGAAAAGGGATATAATAAGCGCGTAAGTTGGCAATTTTATTGTATATCTACATATTTCTTGTAATGTTTTGGTCGGAAACTGAAGCGTTTGTAGCCAGTAAATTGCAGGGCTTTGCTCTTTAGCAGGTATATGGCCCACATTGGACGGGATGCCAACCAATAATCAATAAGCAGCCCGTTCATTTTGGACTACAATCCATTGAATCGGCTGTCAAAAGAAATCTATTGAAATCATGTCATACAAAGTTTTAGACAGAATATCGAAACTACGGGCGATTGAGCGTGGTACCAAAAATTCCTTTCGATGGACTTGGTTGGAGGAGAAAGATGTACATGTATTATACTTCGCGTCACGTTAGATTGGCACCATCGTTTTTAACAATAACTTTTCTTCTAGAGACTAGAACTAAAAGGAAAACAGTTTTGGAAATTATACGAAAGACCCAAGTTTTTATGCTATATTTCTAAGAGATATACTGAATATTAAATTTGTTAAGGGAAAAGAACAATTTTTATGCGGGTTTTTTTTTGCACTTTTCAGTTACGATTTTTATTACCGTAGCAACTATTATATAATCCAAAATGTGTATGAAGTGAAATACTTTTGTGTATCATGTACACGTTGCAAAAGGTTTGAAAGGCAGTTATCTGTCCTTTTAGCACTTATTTTTCAACTGATAAACGCTGGAGTGTTGTTGTCCCACTTCCGGCGAGGCGAAATTATAGGAGACTGAGTGACTAGGTCCGGACAATTGACGATCCCGGTGTTGCTGTGTATTCTTGGTGAAAAAGTGGAGAGAAGTTCAGTTTCCATGACCAGTACGTGCGAATTTTCCTAAAAAAGAAAAAGTGGGTGCAATGTGTTTCTGAACAAGAACGCCAGCTAACATGGCTTTTTTTTTTGATTGGAAGCGTCGTATCATGATAAGATTGGAAACATTCAATCACAATTCGGCTTTCAAAGTATCGGCCTTCACCTTATCAATGTAAATAATGGTTCACGGAAGAGGTAAAAATTGACGGGATTACAGGGGTTATCAGTTTGGAAGTACGTCAGTTTCAAAAGTAATACCAACTATCAAATAAAAGGTAATGCAAAATAATGACAGTTGCCTTCTTTCTAAGGAATTGTTTCCAAAGAAGAACATGTCCTTTATATTCAAAGATAGTTTCAATGTGAAAAAAAGCAACTTCACGAAGTGTTGGGGAATTTTCCACAAGGACATGACAGTTGCCGATTTGGCTTATAAAACGAGCGATCTGATTGGATAATAATTTTAAGTATGATATCACCAAAAATGTTTTCGTATAGATGGCGCGGTAAGCAGCCCGAGTTTTTGTGAGCTATATTGGTCAGGGTCCCAAACGGACTCGGAGTGACCGGTTTGACCCCTGTCGTTGTGAGGATGGACGATACCATGACGAATGACACATTTCATGCTAGCACTGGATTCGGGATTTAAAGATGTATCTGTATTTTAAAAAGTAAACCTCAGAAACACTTGAATGTTTCTAAAATGTTAAATTTATAAATCGTACGGTTTTGCGGACTGCGGAAGCAGTATTCACAAATGTTACGTGGTCCGCAAGGCAATCGTAAGCTTGCGAGGCATCCTCACCACGTCAGGGGTCACTCCGAGTCCGTTTGGACCCCTAACCAATATAGCTCATAAAAAACTGAGCCGAGAAAACATATTTTGATTGAAAGCGTCGTATCATGAGAATATTGGAAGCATTCAATCACAATTCGGCTTCCAATGCATCGACCTTCACCTTATCGATGTAAATAATGGTTCACGGAAGAGAGCTAAAAATGAACGGAAGTACAGCAGTTATCAGTAATTTGGAAGTAAGTCAGTTTTAAAGTTAATACCAAATAAAAGGTAATGCAAAATAATGACAGTTGCCTTCTTTGTATGGAATTGTTATCAAAGAAGAACAGGGGCTTTATATTCAACGATAGTTTCACAGTGAAAAAGCAACGTCACGAAGTATTGGGGAATTTTCCACAAGAACATGACAGTTGCCTATCTGGCTTATAAACCGAGCCATCTGATTGGATAATATTTTAAAGCATGATATCACCAAAAATGTTTTCGTATAGATGGCGCGGTAAGCAGCGCGGGTTTTTATGAGCTATATTGGTCAGGGTCCCAAACGAGGCTGCCGTACGATATTTAGAACATCGTACAGCCAGCTCACGGAGGCAACAAGACCATGAGGTGACAGTAAGGAGACCTCACGATTGCTATGGCTACCGTACGATTTTCTAGGCACACCAGACCGGGTAAAAACCGTGAGATGACCTTGCGATACTATCGCGTAGGGGCTACGGCCTACGGCCGTGTGATTTGCAAAAACGACTAAAAAAAGTATTCTACTGTGCGGCCACCTCTCGTTTATTGCAGTTCTGAGGACGTATGGTCGCCGCCAACATTTGTGACCTAGGTGTAACGGAAACAGAAAAGTTATTTGAATGTCGAATATGCACGTTATTCATTATTTGAATATCGAAAAAACAGGCTAGCACGTTATTCGACATTCGAATGTTGAATAACGAAAGACCAACGACTTTTAAAAATTATGATAAAATAACACAAATGGTGCACGAAAATATAAAATCATCTACAAATTTAATCCATTGTTGTGACGTCACACTATTGCATTAACTGTTCAATCAATCCGGTGGCTGTGGGCTCAAACCCAGGTGAGTGAAATTAAATACTTAATGTAAATTGTAATACTGTGGCGTGATGTGTGTGTGTAAAACCAATGTGAATGAACTATGTAATGGATGTATGAGTGATCTTAGAAGATAGTATCTGAAAAAGATGAATTTTATTCTTTATCACTGATAAATTGACAACATACTTCGTTAATATTCATGGCTGATATGGAACTCTTTCCTCGCCATAGCGTTCAGCACTTGCTGCACGTGCATTCTCTGCATGTTACAACATTCGCGTTCATTGGTCACCCAAGTGTAGATTCTTGAAAAATAATCAACAGTTAACGCAATGGTGTGACATCACTACAGTGGATTTAAAACATAGGAATAGATACCTAAATCATTATTCTATGTCAACTTGTACATGAGATATTGACGCCATCTTGGATATAACATCTTTATGTTTTCCTAGTGAAGGAATGTAATACAATCATTACTGACCTTAATAGAATAAAAACATTTGGCATTTTTTCAAGATCGCTGCCAATACAAAATTTACAAACGTCAATATCTCATAAAGTTTGTTTTATTTAACGACGCCTCTAGAGCACATTGATTTTTATCTTATCGACTATTGGACGTCATTCTGAAACCCGCTGCCGCCACATAGGCTACTCTTTACTTTTTAAGTTAGAAGTCATGAACACCTGATATGTCTACTCAAAAAGAAGGCGGAGCCTCGATCAATGCCTGGAATCCAACGACGTAGTTGAATAATATTAACCAACACATCTGATAAAATGCCAGTTATTTCGTGAATTTTGTTAAACCAAGAGTCTTATGTTTCGGTTTAAACACTATTGATTATCGTCTCTTTTATGTTTTGAGAATAATTCATGCATATTTAGTAACATATTACATTTCAAATATAATTTTTATTCAAATTGATACATAATGTTTAATTATTAAAAGTATATTATTGTGACGGTGTTCCATCACTTGACGCTGACCTTAACTTATTAACTTAATTAACTTATGAGTTTGTTACCACCTTGCTAGTAGGGGTATAACGATAGATCGAACTATCAATGGATAGCGATTGTTAACGACTCGATAGCAATATATCGATAATAACTTAAAATGGCGATAGTTATCGCGATTGTTTCCTTCACAAACGATAGTTTCTATAGTTTGTTTAAGAAACTTAAAGCAGCCAAATAATCAAGAACGAGCCATGGAAATATAGTTAACAAGAAATTGTTGATCTTCTAGTTGAAACGTGCAGCTTTTTGCACGGAATATTTATTTACATTGTGTGTCTTGAACTGAAGCTCAATACACTGTGTTCATACTGCTACTGACCACATTCGCAGAATTTTGACAATACCATGTTTTCAAAATTGAACTGATGATTTAGAACATTTCAACCAGTTCACCATAATATTTACTCATATCCAGAAATAATTAGAAAATGTTGCAAAGGGAATTGCTCCCCACCCAACCCAACCCCCTATCAAAAAGGTATTTAGTTAAAATATTACACATGTTTACTGAGAACTAAATGATGATTTAGAACATTTCAACCAGTTGACCATAATAAACATTTACTCATAATAATTAGAAAATGTTGGAATGGGAATTACACCCGAGCCTTCCCCCAACCCCCTCCTCAAAAAAAGTATTTTGTTAAAATAGTACACGTTTACTGAGAACTAAAGTTCACTTAAATCAATGTGTGAACAAAACTACTATTTTTTGTTCGACACTGGATCTTAACCAAACAGACTAAAAAATAGCTTATTTATTTTAGTATTTTTAATTTCATTTGTCAGAAACTTGTTTATCATCTTACAGTTTCACAGATAAAATAAGATTTTGTTAACACTTAAAATTAATAATAATGCACAAAATGGAAACAAGCACAATTCAGTTAAACGGGTTGGGGGAGGAGAATCCCACTTGATACAAATTAGGAGAATAAATTAGCAATGTTCAAGCAACTTAGTACCAGCCTCCGTGGCGAAGTGGTATCTTTATTTTTAAGAAAGCGAGGCAAACGTCAGCGGAGTATGGATTAAAAATAAATAACTTTGGCACATTTTGGGGCGGCGGGCAGAATAAAAACAGATATATATATATTTTTTTTAAATTGTCCATTTTTATGATTTTTCTGAGCGGACATGTCAAAAATAATTTTTTCAATTTTATTTATTTATATTTTATTTTTATTATTATTATTATTATGTTTTTTTTTTTTTTTGGGGGGGGGGGGGGCTTTCCTCTCGCGGCGCACTCGAGGACCAAGCAATACAAAAATAGTCTCACCTAATAATTACCTTGTCTTGTGTTATGTTTAGTAATGGATACAAATAATTATACTGATGTTAGTTAATGAATATTAGATTCTAACATAATAGTTATTACTGTTGTCAAATGATCCAGACTTAGGCGGACATTCCACCAAAGGAGCGGGATCTAGCTCAAACGGTCGTCGGATCGATCCTTCTCAGTGGACCCATTTGCAGTTTGGGCTATTTTCCGTTCCAACCAATGGTCCACAACTGGTTCACCAAAGGCCGTGGTATGTGCTGTCCTGTCTATGGGATGGTGCATATAGAGACCCCTTGCTGCTTATCGGAAAGAGTAGCCTATGTGGCGGCAGAGGGTTTCTTCTAAATACATATGTCAGAATGACAATATTATTGACGTCCAATAACCGATGATAAGTTAAAATCAATGTGTTAAATAAAACAAACTTTACTTTCACAAAGTTAAAAAACACATCTTAAAAGACAGATTCATTTATTTGAAATTTTGTTTTATCTTGTTGAGATATCTCTTTCATGATGGTTATTTAAAAAAATAATTCTTCTTCTTCTTCTTCTTATTGATAATACAACTTTAATAGGAATCTGAAAAATAGCAGTTAGGAACATATAAATATACGTTTATGAGATTCAAACATGGTTAGGTTAAGAATATTACTGAAATGGTATTAGAGATGAACTATGACAGTTACAAGTTGTACATGCATTTGTGAAACTAGAAATTATTTATATGTCACTACAAACACCAGACGCGGATGCAGGATTTCTGGAAGGGGGGTGGGGAAAATTGGTTAATTTTTACGTCCTTCCACACGGAAAAAAGTTGTTTAAAAACATTTCGTGAAAGGAGGGGTGTCCTGATCCCCTAGACTTCCCTGGATCCGCTACTGAACATGCCAGGATACTACATGTAGTAATTAATCCCACAATATCAAAATTACAATATCGCACGCTCAAAATGTAATGGTATGCAACCAAACCACTGAGTTTCTTCAATATGAAAATCAACCCCAAATTCTTATATTTGGACATTTTCTAATTATTTTGGTCGCAGTAAACAAGTAATATTAGCATGTAATGATACTGTGTAATGCTTTTAAGTATTTATGCAAAAAAAAAAGTTCATGCTTGTAAACTGATTTAATTCATAGTATTTTATTGGTAAAATAGTTTAACATAAATATTTGAGGAATGTCACCCATTTGAATGCCCCTTTAAAACATATATTTTTTTTATGCCTTGAGTTAAATTCAGCTCTCACAATCAATTGTAGTATACCAGGCGGCATAAATAACGTATCATTAATTATTATAATGTATTGCATCATTTATTATCACGCAAAATATTAACAGACACCCAACACATATCAGGATCATTTGGGGAATATAGAGGACAGTGTTGTGACGCCATGCTGCATCGGCTGTCATCTTGGAGCTCAAAGTTCCGTCCTACGTGCTGGGAGAATCACGTACAACAGGATGGATTTGACAATCTAACATCTTTGGGATGTTTTGGGCCGAAAGGTTCGCCACAGACGTCAGCATTGCCTCAGTTTGCAACATCTTGGCCAGGCATTGTAGGAAGAATGGCAAAGGATTGCAAGGGAGACAATCCCTCATTTGATCGCCAGTACTCCCAGAAGATGTCGTGCTTGCATCGATGCTCATGGAGCATGGACCAGATATTGACTTTACTAAGACAAATGAATTCCAAAGAGTCAATTGTTTACACGTCTTTTTTGAATAAATTGAGGGTTCCCTTGGATATTGTTCCCAGTGTATATGTTAATAAAAAAATGGAATAGGCGTATTAATTTAATATTAATGCTTCTTCGTATATATATATAGAGGGTGCAATATTATGTCCCTATTAACACATTATATTTATAACAACGTTTAAAAGGACTTTTTGTATATAGCTCTTGCGTAACCAGCATAAGGCAGACGAGGCGCTTGCCCCGTCTAGAATTTCCGCAGATTTGTTTTATTCCCTCCCCCCATGATACTGATATTTATTATCATCCTGCTTCAAGCTCTCAACGTCTGGGTTTGCCTCGGCATTTTTCCCTCTATGGCTACGCCCCGGTATAGAATTACCTGTGTGTCTTAATTGATCATTTCTAGACAAGAAATTCAGCAAGTGAGATAGAGTTATCACCTGAAAAGAAAATAGTCATAAATATAATCGGATTTTAAAAATACCAATGTCCGACGCTAGTAACATGTTTTTTTCATGATCGGACAGTGTTCCTTAAGATCTAACTTTCAAATTATTTAATTCTCAGTACAGTGACAAATCTTGCAAAATATTATGACTCTTGATTGTAATCCAACAATCAGTGCCGGATTTATAAGGGGGTATAGGGGGCAATTGCCCCGGACCCCCTGGCAGATGGGCCACCCAGATAAAGGACTTCCTTTATTAAGAAAATGTAGCAATTATAAAATTAATTCTATTCATTCATTTTTTTTTTTTAATTGTCATGTAATTTAATTTCTATGTTGAAGGCCCTCTAACCTGAAGTGCCGTTGGCCCCCCCAAGGTCTAAATTCAGCCCTGCCAACGATACAGCAAATTTTATAGAATTCCCAAATCTAAGTGATTTTCGTCTTTTTCTGTCTTTTTTTGATAGGCAAGTGAAACGTATTGTGTTTTAAAATAACTTTTCAACTGATAATATAGTCTGTCAAATTTCTACATGAAAACTATTTTAATAAATGCATTTTTAGCACATAAATACTGTTTCTTCCAAACGAATTAATTTTGAAATATTAATCATTATATTTTAAAGACTTTAAGTTATATCCGAGGACGAAATATGTCTCCATATTACTTAATTTTCTTTCTTACCATCTGTATCCAAACGCTGCATTATATAGGCTATCTGCTTTGGTTTCCAGTTGTTTGCTAACTCGGCCGTGCTCAGATATCCATCATCATTTTGATCAACGTTTTCGAAATCTTTATCAATAGATAGTCCGGTTATAGAAAGAAATTAGGACAAATGATTATTGCTGGATATTACATAATTCCAAAGAGTTAAACGCCAAAGGAAATTTGTTGAACAAAGCTACTGAAAATAGATGGGTTTTTTTGTATCTGATGCAAGGGCCGTGGGACTGGTGAATGTTTTTTTCAAATTATTTTATTATTTTTTTATTATTATACGAGATCAGTTTGACAGTGTCACGGTTGGGGCCTTGGTTCACTGACTTACAATAAATGTATTTAATTATACAATTAAAACAAGTAATAATATTTTAATATAAACATGAATAATATATACAAAAAAAGTAATAATAATAATATCAAACTATTTATTTATTTGAGGTAATAAAAGAGAGATGCAGACAGAAAGAGGCGTTGGAGCTGGAGTGGGGTTGGGGGCAGCAGCCCAATAATTCTCATAAATATGTTTTTTTATTCATTGTTGAATTATTCACCGGCAAATTCTTATGTTCGGAAACGGGAGCAGCCCCCCTCCCCCAATATGAATTTCATTCCAACGCCCCTGAGATATGAAAGAAAAAACACACGCACACGCACATACACAGGACTGGTGAACGTTAATGAAGTGAAGAATTCCATTTTTCTGAAATGTTAAATAGTAATGGATTCCTTCCAGGACGTAGAGAACAAACCGCACCATCTGAAGATTGTGAATTGATTGACTACTTTGAATCTGCACGAGTTATCTTACTAGCCCAATACCCGAAACTGCCCAAGGAAATCACTAATGCCGTGGAAATCACCGCGATTTTTTTTTTTTTCTCCGGCACTTTTTTTTTTGCCACTGACTAAATATTTTTGTCTTATTATTAAAAATAAAGTATACTTTACGTTAAAATTGCCGCAGAAAATGCCGTGGACACTATTTCATCACAGCATTTATTTTTGCCGAGATCATTTTCTTAATTACAGGGGTTGCAAGCCTAAGATATAGTTGTCAATAATAATAATTAAAAACAAAAAAACACTCCCCTTCAAAAACAAAATAATAATAATTAAAAAAACACAAAAAAAACACTCCCCTTCAAAAATTTAAAAAAATAAAATTAAATTAAATAAATTAAAAACATAAAGGCCTAACAACCTAGTAAATAGATCTGTCAGCATGTGTTGTGTTTCTAATTTGCAACGTGAAAAACGTATGTCAAGATTACCTGTAATATTTCACATGCAGACTTCAAAATTAAAATATCTTTGTGTCGTGGAGGAAGGTAATAAGCACTTCTAAACGAAGACAATTAATTTTTAAATACACACTTTCAAACTAAAGATGATAGATTTATGAAATACATAATTCTAAAATATGGATCGCATAATCATGTTCGTAAACGTAGGAACGAAATTGTAGTAATGAACTACCTTGTTTTGTTGGACTTTGATCAGCTGATCTCCGCACCCACCAAGCGGAAGATTGTTGAAAAGCAATTACCGAGACCACCACGAGAAACAACCCCAGCTTCACGTTCATCTGTTATGAGGACAATCAACAAAATGTATATTAGGCCTCATTGTATACAAAATACACAACAAAATCAACAGTATAGGATATCCATTAATTTAACACAGTGGCGGATCCATAAAATCCATTGGAGGGGGTGCAGCAATAATATGATACTGATTCTTCGGATTCTTTAACGTTATTTTCTTAAATAAAATAATAATAATTTTATAAAATGTTATTTAAATTGAAAAATTTAGGGGAGACCGGCTCCCAAGGCTCCTAGATCCACCACTATAACATATTTTAGTAATAAAATACACAAATGTAACCACCCATTTTAAACAAATCAAAGCATAATACATGTATTTGTACTTGTCATCCACCATTTGAGATTTTTATTATCCACCATTTTAGATTTTATAAAGTATTTTCTGTTAGGAGCGGGGTGTAGCTCAAACGGTAGCATGCAGTTTGGGCCATTTTCCTTTCCAACCAGTGATCCGCAACTGGTTCATTAAAGGCCGTGGTAAGTGCTGTCCTGTTTGTTGGACGGTGCATATAAAAGACCCCTTGCTGCTTATCGGAAAGATTAGCCTATGTGGCGGAAGCGGATTTCCTCTAAATAAATATGATTGATGTCCAACAGCCGATGATAAGATAGAAATCAATGTGCTCTAGAGGCGTCGTTAAATAAAACAAACTTTACTTTTTGTATTTTCTGTTAACTTAGCCACCAAGCCCTGTTTAACTGTTAAAACATTACAATTTCTTGTTTTTACTATCCACTGCATTTCTAGTTGTTCTTGATAATGTCTCATAAACTATTTTACTCAAAATACCAAAGACACGTGGCTAGAAACTTTAGGGACAGACCTAGCATAAATAGTATGACGACCAGCAACACATTGGTTGGATGTATGAAAATGGATTTTAGATAGAAATTATATTTTATTTTCAAAAAAGCAAAGATGTCTCTATTAGCAGTGAACATGTAACAAAGTCTATTACCTGTGGCAGATTTTATAGAACAAGAAGAAACGTTGCATTATCTAAAATCGGTGGCAGAAACATTACCACAATAAGTTTATACTGTGCGTATGTACACTCCTCGTAAGCTGCTGTAGATTTATTCTTGTCTTAAGTCAAATGTTTGTTCAACACTGCAGTGGCGTAGCTTCCATTGATGCAATGAGGAAACTGCCTCACAAGATTATTTTGCAGAAATTTTTTTAATTTGATTAATATTATAAAAGTTGATTAAAATACGAGAACTAACTAGCATTGCCTCACTAGAAAAAAAAAACAAAACAAGCTACGCCAATGCTCTACAACAATTCTGATTGCATGAAGAATCAGGTAATAAACTGGCGACAGATCCCAGAAAACATATACAAAACAGCACATAAAATACGTTTGGCAATACTGGCATAGTGAGAGATCATGTTCCCTTTCCCAAAATGCTGTCATTTTTACAGTTATTCGGACATTTTCTTAATTGCAGACGTTGGAATTGGAAACTATTGCTCAGGATTCGATTGTCAAACAGCGGTATTATGTTTAATCGAAAAGAAACACAAAGTAATATTCAATATCTAAATCAACATAAAAGTGATTTTAGCAGAATAATAAAAAATATGTAAAACTGAAAATGGTACTTACCTTTGCGTAGTGTTGTAGACAGCTTAGCGACTGATGTTCTCAAAATTCTACTGCTTACTTTTAAATACTCAATGTGTCAAAATCGCTTTCAAAAAACAGGATGCAATTTAGCTGGTTATGTCTTCTAAGTGTGATGTCCTAAAAGGTTTTTTAGTTGTTTTTTTTTGTCAGTGTTGCATGAATGGCTTTGATGGCTAAAAGTATATACCTACAGTGAAACCCAGATAAAACAATGTTATGACCACACACCCACACAATTTTAATATCTTATCATCGGCTATTGGACGTCAATCATATGGTCATTCTGACATATTTATTTGCTGAAAACGTTAAACCTAAATGTTTATGAGTTTCTGTTGTGTTTAATGTCTTAGTCCCAAATACAAGACTAGGTTTTTGATCTACGGTTGTATTTGAAAAAAAAGTACGACACTAGTTTTATGTGGATTGCAAACACAAGCCATTTTTTGACCATTCATTAAGTTTTAACAAATTTGTTTTGCTTTTCATAGTTATCCAGATAAAACTTCTGGGGCATAAATGTACCGCTAGTCGTGTTAAAGTACATAACGTTTAATTCTGGACAAACTTTACTATTTGAATGCTTTGTCGCAGATGTTGCATGCTTTTTGTTGCAGATGTTGTAACGGGGATGGATTTCACAGATATAAGTATCAACATTAATTACAGGCTATTACGTTAGTGTGGCAGCAACAGGTTTCGTCTGTCCTTCAAAACACTAACCTCTTTCCTGGACAGGCATTTCAGGAAGCCTAGCTGTGTGTCCAAGACAGCGTGCTTGAACCTTAATTGGATATAAGCACGAAAATAAATACAACCATCCAGTCGACTAAACAAAACAAGATCACCTCTTTCTCTCTTTTTTTTGCTTTATAGTTATTCTATATTAATCCTGGTATCGCCTCCATATCAGAGCTATCTGGCCAGGCCCGTACGCAAGGGGGGGGGGGGTGGTGGTAGGTGGTGGTGCGACGGGTGCGCACGCACCCCCCTAAATCTGTCGAGGCCCGTAAATGCAAATTTGGATTGACGCTAATTTAATAGAATAGCAGTTCAGGCCCTTCGGGCCTTCACAAACGCTCCCCTCTAAAGAAAATCCTGCGTACGGGCCTGCTGGTGCCATAGTGCCAATGACGCTTGAAACAATAATTTTATGGGATCCTTAATTTTATAATTTTATGCATAATTAGGACTTGCTACAAAATTGTCTTAAATTTTAACGAACAAAAATTATATTTTCTCTGATTAATAATGTGGACGATGTATTGTGGTCTCGTCACATCTGATAGCTAAAGCCTCAACAGAGATGGTGCATCTAAAAGACCCCTTGCTGCTTATCGGAAAGAGTAGCCTATATAACGGCAGCGGGTTTCATCTAAATAATATGTCAGGACGACCATATGATTTACTTTTGCTAAAGGCTCAAATGTTTTACATGTAGCCTATGTTCGAATTGCTGTATTGTAGTAAGGCCAAAAAAAAAAAAAAAAAAAAAAAATTTTTTTTCCTAT
>JAULBS010075587.1:0-20379 GCA_032355785.1 Symmetromphalus regularis
CAATAGCCGCTGATAAGATTAAAAATCAATGTGCTCTAGAGGCGTCGTTAAATAAAACAAACTTTACTTTTTACTTTACGTGCATTGAGACAGTCTACTTTAAACTGTTGATTAATGTTAGACCAGGTTTTATGTCAGCATGCACAACACTGGTTTTTTTCCAAAATCACACTGCCAAGATAAACCTACTCATGGGTAGGTTTAAAGCTACTCATGGGTAGGTTTAAATCTACTCATTGGTAGGTTTAAAGCTACTCATGGGTAGGTTTAAAGCTACTCATGGGTAGGTTTAAAGCTACTCATGGGTAGGTTTAAAGGTCATTTAAAAAAGTAAACTTTGTTTTATTTAACGACGCCTCTAGAGCACATTGATTTTTATCTTACCCTCAGCTATTGGACGTCAATCATATGGTCATTCTGACATATTTATTTAGAGGAAACCCGCTGCCACTACATAGGCTAATCTTTCCAATAAGCAACAAGGGTTCTTTTATATGCTCCGTCCCACAGACAGGATAGCACATACCACGGCCTTTGGTGAACAAGTTAGAAAGGAAAAATAGCACAGATTGCAAATGCGTACACTGAGAAGGATCGATCCGAAGACCGACAGGTTCACAGGCGGACACGCTACCGTTTGAGCTGCACCCCACTCTCTAAAGGTTATTTAACGTCAGATGTTTGATCATTTGTTTTTATTCAGCGGTATTAAATTCAAACGTACAGTGTTTTTGAATCACATGAACAATATCTCATGCCCCGAGTAAAATTAGATTTTATTATTGAAAACAATTTTTAACCTACACCCACATATTGGAAGCTTTTTGCGTAATTGTAAACCTGATATTAACCTGGGGTTACTGAAACCCAAAGTGCAAATAACATACTAGAATGACTATTTAGTTGTATTTATATTCGTGCTTATATCCAATTAAGGTTCAAGTACGCTGTCCGAGGCATACAACTCAGCTTCCTGTGCTCTCTGACCAGGACAGAGGATAGCGTTAGTAAAGACGAAACCCGATGTACCACATTAATGCAGCTAATGTTATCGATAAACAGCAAGGGATCTTTTATATGTACTATCCCACAGACAGGACAGCATACACCACGACCACGTAAATTGTATACACCCGCCCACTGAGCCTTGCGAAACACCCACTCTGGGTTGGAGCCGATACTGAGATTAAAAATCCCATGCCTCCTCTGAGATTAGATCCCAGTAACTACCAGCAAAGAGTCCGATAGCTTAACTAGTTCATTTATTAAATGCAAAAGGTAAGCCTGCTGAATATGCCACAGACGTTACGAATTATCGCTTTAACACTGTGAATGGATTGGCTGTTCTCACCTATTTTACCTTAATTAACTGTTAATCTCAGTCAATTTACCCCTGTCCAGTTGTGATGTTCGCGTTGCTATGGCGTTTTAAGTCAATACTAACTTGTTTTTATCACTATCAACAAGTTGCGTGTACCATCAAGAAACTTGTTGGCAACATTGCATGTTTGGTTTACTATTAAACTCATACTGGCACGGACCTTGATGTAGTTAATGTCCAAACAAATAATTAATTTAAAATATAAACATTTGATTTGTCCATACAAATACTTCATTCAACTACTTACATAACCACCGCAGCTCGCTTATTATCAATATTTTAAAAATAATAATGAATTATGCTCACGGGCAAATAAATCATAAACCATAAACTCGACATGGAATTCCCTATACCATGGTTCAGGTAAAACGTCTTCCGTGATATAAAAGCGAGATCTGGTATCACAAATGCATGTAAGTTTCATTCGTAATTAATATTTAGAGCACAAAGACCCTTAAAGTCTGTGGGAATATGCCTTTAATATTTGTGACCAAACATTTAAAGAAACATTTAAAAATAGCTGAAAAAGAAAACAGGTGTTTCTATAACATGATCAAAACTTATTTTCCTACAATCCTACTTGTTTTGGTAAATAACCTTGCAGAGACTTTTTAAAGTCAGTTTTCGACTCAATATTGTGTTTGAATTTGACTGTTTTTTGTTAAGATAAAAATTAAAATGAATGAAGAATTTTTTTTAAATGATTGTTTTGCATGCAGAGAGAACTATGAAAATGATGTATATACAAATTACCGAAGACAACAATCACAAATAAAGATATCTAACATTTGGCCAGCATATCACTGGAATACCAACTTACATTTTGTTGATATAAGCAGAAATATTTTACTTGTTAAACATATAACTATTTTCTAGCTCACATTTCACACCATTCAGGAAATAAATAAATACAATCATATTTTTCATTCTTCTATTTCTATCATTCATTCAATTTTCCATCCATCCATCTATTAATTCTAAATCATACAAAATTTATTTATAACAATAAATAGACTATTAGATTTTATAATTGCTGGACACAGAGGTCTGAGTATTTAAATGTAACAAACATAAAATATCCCATAATTCTTGAATGTTGCTAGGTCATGATCATTACATTTTACAGAGAATATGTATCCCATAACTCAAGAATGTTGCCATGATCCTGACCATCATGTTGTAAAAAGAATACATATCCCATACTTCTTGAATGTTGTTAGGTCATAACCATCACAAATTACAAAGA
Organism: Symmetromphalus regularis; assembly: GCA_032355785.1. Classification (NCBI taxonomy): domain Eukaryota; kingdom Metazoa; phylum Mollusca; class Gastropoda; order Neomphalida; family Neomphalidae; genus Symmetromphalus; species Symmetromphalus regularis. The sequence continues at coordinate 2,628 of JAULBS010075587.1, forward strand.
GAATATGTATCCCATACTTCTTGAATGTTGTTAAGTCATAACCATCACAAATTACAAAGAGAATATGTATCCCATAACTCAAGAATATTGCCATGATCCTGACCATGTAAAGAGAATACATATCTCATACTTCTTGGATGTTGTTAGGTCATAACAATCACAAATTGCAAAGATAATATGTGTCTGATACTTTTTTTAATGTTTTGAAAATCATAACCATCACAAATTACCAAGAGAATATGTATCCTCCCTGACATTACCAAAATGCTTCTGGGACAATAAATGATTTAAAAAAAAAAAAAAAAAAAAAAATTCCCATACTTTTTAAATGTTGTTAGGTCATAAGCATCACAACTTACAAAGAGAATATGTATCCCATACTTCTTGAATGTTGTTAGGTCATAACAATCACAAATTACAAAGATAATATGTATCCCATACTACTAGAATATTGTTTGGTCATAATCATCACACATTACAAAGAGGATATGTATCCGATACAGCTTAAATGTTGTTAGGTCATAACCATCACACATTACGAAAAGAATATGTAACACATACATCTTAAATGTTTATTATTTTAAGGATCATTACCATCACAGATTTTCAAACAAAATATGTATATTGAATGTTGTTAGGTTATGACCATCATATATTACAAAGATAATGTATTTCTCTTACATCTTGAATGTTGTGGGGATCATACCCATCACACAAATACTAAATATTCCTTCATGAGACTTGACAAGAATTACAGGCTCCAATTTAGGCTAAAACACATCTAAAGCACACTGTCCAATGTTTGTGTTCAAATGTTCACTATGTTTAAACTTCTTTCAAGTACTTCACAGAACACAATGCCCTTTGTTTGTGATCACATGTTCACTATATTCAAAGTTCTTTCAACTATTTCACAGAACACATTGCCCTTTGTTTGAGATAACATGTTCACTATATTCAAAGTTCTTTCAATTATTTCACAGAACACATTGCCCTTTGTTTGAGATAACATGTTCACTATATTCAAAGTTCTTTCAACTATTTCACAGAACACATTGCCCTTTGTTTGTGATAACATGTTCACTATATTCAAAGTTCTTTCAAGTATTTCACAGAACATATTGCCCTTTGTTTGAGATAACATGATCACTATATTCAAAGTTCTTTCAAGTATTTCACAGGACACATTGCTTGTTTTTTGTTTGGTGCTTGCACGTGAATCATGTCATCGACTTCTTCTCCCACTTGAAACACAATCTGAAATGGTAATCAGTGTCATTATTCTCATTGCTTTATTCATGTGGCTCATAATAAATAATAATCAGTCATAATACATTGTAATACATCATATTAAATCAATACAGGGTCTGAAATTAACATAAACTCACCAGCCAGTTTATTATTCTGCTCACAGATTGATTTAAATTTGCAAAAACCACACAGAATTTTCTGAATTCTATTACACATTAAATTTGTTTTTGTTAAAGCTGATAATTACATTCTTATTCTTCTTAATATAAATTTTTGGTCGTAAACTGCAGAAAATAAGATGAATACCTGATCTTTATGAAGCCGCATGCCAAAGCCAAGTTCTTTTTCTGTGAGATTCATTGTCTGAAGAACTTGAAAGATACGCTGAGAAGGTTGAAGTTTTTGTACATATGTTGAAGGAAAGTAACCAACCTTCCCATTACATTTACCCTAGAAACAAATCAATAAAATATTAATACACACATATTATATAAAACCTTCATAAATTAATTTTCTTGAGAGTTATTCCCCTTACATTAACTTTCTTATAAAAAAAAAATTAACATTTTTTTTTAGGAGGGAACTGATCTCACTAATCTCACAACTTGGATATACCCTTGTGTTAATAACAGTTACAGAATAGTACTTTGAAATTCAAAATGGCAGTTAAAAATTCAAAATGGCTTCTCTTAAAGAGGCACATTAGTATAAAAATCTTACTTTCCACCAGTCTGGATTTGAGCTGTTTGTCACATTCACTCTCCACCCAGCTCTGAAAAGAAATAAAAACAATCCCAATTAGATTTTATTTATTTACACTTCCCAGTGAATAACAACATCCTATTTTAAACAACATGATTAAACAAACACTAACAATACACTACATTCATCAGTGGCGGATCCAGGAAATCCATTTAGAAGGCCCACTAAAGTCTTAGAAACCTCAGATTTTTTAAAGACAAAAAAATTTTAAAAAATTATAATAAAATAATAATAATAATTTTTTTACAATTTCTAAACTTAAAGTGGGCCAGGGCCCATGGTGCCCCCCTCTAGGTCTGCAACTGTTCATAATTGTTAATGTGTTTAAATACATAAACTAGACACAAACAAATAAACAAATCTATATACTGATATTTAAAAATCAGTATAAACATTAACTTATTTCCAGTGTTATGATATCACTAATTCAATATTTATTACATTAACATAAATGACTACTAAGCAGGATATATAAAGCTATTGAAAAGCAAATGAGTCAAGCTTGGCTTATGTCATATAACAGGATATCACTTCAATTTTTATGGTCACCATATTCTGATCAATAAAAATTGATAGAACATTAAAAAGGGAAAAACATAAATAAAATACTTTATATATATACATTCAAACCTGCTTTCACAGCCACTTGTCTATGACGGCCACTCTGAGGTCACCCCAAAGCATTTTACTATATATTTTACCTCTATATGACAACAACCTGCTCAACGTAGTCAGCGGACACAATTTGTTAACAAAAAAGTGAATATGAACCATTTTAGTTTTTTCGCTGCACATTATCAAGAAATGTCAGCAATCAAAAATAAAAACGTCAGATGTTTTTCAATGTTTTATTCCTTATTAGCTTTGATGAACAGCAGCCCTATAATCTTCATATAAAGGTTGTCAGTCACCTTGATTGAGCTTATGTAAGGGTAATTAACCGCAGTGATTTTTTATAATGAGTAGTGATGCTTTTGTCCATTAAATAACAAGTGTTTTAAATTTGAATTAATGTTGCCATGTACTAATCATCAGCAGACCTACATATGCCCTGTATATGGTGGCCACCTCTTTATGGCAGCCACATTTGTCTGGTCCCATGAGTGGCCGTCATAGACAGGTTCGACTGTATATATATATATATATATATATATATATATATATTCAAAACAAACATATTCAGTGGCAACTGTTTGCTTGTAGTACAAGCAAAAGAATGTCTATTGGTCATAGAACATTCATCTTACAATCGGTGCTAAATATCCAAAAGCTAGCAAAAATATATATTTTTAAATTCCTAAACAAAAATGTGTCATATATTTAATACAGTAAAACCTATTTAATGTGGACACTATTGTCAGTTCTGAAAATCTATTTGTAAAAAGAATGACCATAATGCAGCCATTTTGAATATTAATTAATTTATTTTTAGATCTTAATTAATTCTGATACTGCACTTAAAATCGTTGCTGTTGGTGGACGAACAAATAGAAAATCTAGATTACCATTCAGTTACACTAATAAGGAAAAATAATAAAATATTATTATGCAAACCGAGATTTGTTTTACAAAATGGACTAGTTTAAGAATATGTGTAAGTCCATAACATATAATTAAGGCCAAGACATGACATCAACGATACATGTCATACTGAGTTTAAATAGCAACTTTTAAGTATTTCTTTAATGTTTTACATACTGTGCTCTTACCTAAAGTCATTATGAAGAGCAAATTCTTCTTCATTAAGCTGTTTCTATACCCACATTATAGAATCATGTTCATAATTACGTGCAACTGTACAGAAGATAGTATCATTAGCAGTTATGTACAAGACTGTATTGAACATAGTATTGTCAACATATCAACCCAGGAATGTAAAGCATGAGCAAACCATGACTCTTAATTCACGCAACAATCTGTCAGAACCAGGCAAATAAAGATTTTTAATACAGAAATGTTTGAAATTAAAATAAAAGAAAAATTATATATGTACACAAAAAGCAGTCTTTTAAATGCCAATAAAACCAAAAGACCAAACTCAAATAATAAATAATGCAACCAAAGAAAACTTAATATGAAGTGAATAAAGCCTCGACGTGAATGTAAAGTCTGCATCAAAGTCAACACTTTTCTATTTTAGAAATGCATATACAACCAATCGGTTAAAAGAATGAAGAAAACAAAAATACAATAGAATTAAAAAAACAAATTCTATATAACAAAATAATAATACTTAAAAAATAAAAATACTAAACATCAAATAAAAAAAGGAAAAGGATAATATTTATAACCTTAATTTTGTAGGCTACCCACAGTGTTTAGTTGTTTCTATTCAAACAAATAAAAAATGGTTTAGTTCACAAATTAACTATTACTGTGGAACTTGAGAAGACATGTCTACTGGTAATATGGTAATACTGATTGCACTCCAAAAGGGTATTACCCTCCAAAAGGGTATTACCCTTTCGGAGTGCCATCAGTGTTACTGTATTACCAGTCCATGCAATTACTTGAAAAAGTAAATTATTTTGTCACATGATCTCTACTCTTATACAAGCAATGTAAAATAACAAACATATGAACAGTATAAATACCAAGGCACACAGACATTTTAAATGGAATTCGAAAATGTTTTATTTCAATCAATCATGCTACGCCAAAATAGGCAGGTTATACACAGTATGCAGGGTTTCTATTTTGTTTTAGAGTAGCAGATTGAATTGTGAAAGTAACCGGTCAGGCCACTTAGGTATCCCACTGGATAAAAAACCAAAACAGAAGCTGGTTTTAAGTGATGATTTTCATTGGCAATCAATTCAAAATGACAACCCTGAGTATAATATAATATATTAACTAGCAAGTGGATTTAATGAAGCAATAAAAATGGATTTAGTGAGTCAATAAAAATCCTAATATTTTATTAATTGCACGTCATATTGTCTCAAATTATTTTTTTTAAATTGAGGATTTCAAAAGAATCACAAAGTAATAAAACATTAAATTTTATGCTTCCAAGCTAAAATCTGTAAGCATAATGGAGACCAAACTGACTGGATAAATAAATGATGGTTATTGTCAACATAATAAGCTACAGGCACCTTTTTATGAAGGAATCTTGTCCTATTGATTACAAATATTACTGTCTCGTTAAGATACAGGGAATGAAATTTCCAAGTTGTTCTGATTTGGCTATTACTGTATTAAGTTATTCAAGTTTTAACCATCATTTCCCTACCAGCTCAGCAAAGATAAATAAATACCTGTAAATTATTTTATTATTACAGTTGGACTATTTTTATTTAATGGGTCTTCCAAATGGCCGTATGAAGAAATTATATACATTAGAATGAAATCACTTGCTCATAAGTGCACAATCACAGATGTTTGGGCATGGAATAGTGTATTTTTTACATGTACAAGCTCATGAATAGACAATCACCCACACTTAGTAATTCAAATAAGACTCCCACCAATAAACTGCATCATTACATTGACTAACATAACAATGTTTTATACACACACAATCAAATGATTACCAGCACACAATCAATGATAACAAGCACACAAATGCCAATCAAATTATGACAGGCACTTTAATAACCAATAAAATTATGACATGTACACAATCAAATGATGACTGGTACCCAATGACCAATCATATGATTAGTCATCCAATCACTTACCAAATGCTGGCATGGAAATCAGACAGACATAATTATTTCAAAATATTTATCAGTCTATGGCATCGTCAGTTAAAAATTGTGTTGTTGTGGCATATTAATTTATTAATTGTCAGCTATTGGATGTCAAACATTTGGTAATTTAGACATGTAATCAAAGCACAAGCCAAACACTGATGGGTTTTGGCTGTTAGTTAAAAAAGAATCAAATTAAACTTTTATAAATGTATATAATTTAGAAATCCATGTAAACTGCTCTGATTCTGAAGACAGAAATTAATTTCTGTGAAACTTTAAACAATGTCTATCAAACACATTGTCACATGATCCGAATTAAATTTGTCATTTTTTGCTTGCTGAACCAAAACAGAAAATTTAATAAAATAAAAACACGTTAAATAAAAATAAGATATTTGAAAAAATATTTAAAAAACAAAACAAAAAATAAATTCCTGGGTTCATTTGAAAACATCTCCTGCAATTATAAATATTCCACAATTTAAACTTCACATGCAATATATAATTCCAATTGATCAAATAACAACAATAAAAACCTCACCTCTTTATCACATTCTTTTTTGTTTTGTTTAATTACACCACTAGAAAACAGTGATATATTAATCATCGGCTATTAATGTCAAACATGGAAATTTTGATTTGCTGTCATGTATGAGCCAGCTTCCGACGGGTTTTGAACAAAGGTCTTCAACTTGAGGGTCCAATGTCCTACCAGTGGACCATAAGACTCAAATTTTAAAAGAATCTGGGAATATATTTGAAGTGGCCTAAAGATTTGATAAAATATAGTTGGAAGTTGTTCTTAGTGTTATCTGTTCTATGTATGAAAGCCCAGTACTCACAGCAGAACACATTCACAAACAGGTGGGTTTCAATTCACAAATACAGTCAAACGTCCTTTTAACAACACTAAGTAGACCTATTAAAATTGCCTATTATAGGCAGGTGGTTCTTATACAGATGTTGAAATTTTGCATTTCCTCTATGTACATATTTAAAGTGTCTTTTATAGAAAGGTGGTCATTATACATAGTGATCTTTATAGTTTGACTGCAACAATTATCAAGCTGTTTAAACTCTGTTGTTCTTGAAAACAAGTTTCTGTACATCCATTTTAATACTCTGTGATCTGTGGTTTTCCAGGTGGAGATTTTATTTTGCTAGGACACCCTGAAATACAGAACAAAGATAAAAGTTATAAAAAATGACAAAATATTGCAATTACGACCTGAAATAAATGAGTTAAAATAATAGTGGAAACAAGAAATTGCCAAGTTTATATAACTTCATAACTTGTTACTCTGCAAAGCTCAAGGGTAGGTCTATACCACTTGCACAGACCAGTGGTCTGCAACTGATTAATCAAAGACTATGGCATATGCTGTCCTGTCAGTGGAAAAATGCATATAAAAGATCCCTTGCTGCTAAATGGAAAGACTAGCCTATATGGCAGCAGTGAGTTTCCTCTAAAGAACACAAGTCCCAAAATACCATGCCTGACATCAAATAAAACAACCAATCATTTTAGGTTTACAGAACTTGCTATAATACCATAAAATAAATAAACAAGTTGATGGTAAAAATTTTAATAGGACACAAAGATAAAGTTAGATATAAAAAAGTAGCTATGACACCATGAAACATAAAACAAATATAAACTTTAAAGATATTGCCAATAGCAAAACATACCTAAAGAATAAAAATTGCTAAAGATGATATAGCTTCATAACTATTTTCATAAAATATAGAAACAAGATGGTAAAAAAGTGAAAATACCAATGATGAGAAATGTTGATAGGACACCAAATATTGAACAAATGATGAAAGTAAGAATGGTGTGGTCAATCTCTAGAATATAAGATATAAAAACCGACAGGCTTACATGGACAGAATTTTCTTAAAGTTAGTGGTGAGTGTGTTCACAACCCTATCAATATCCTCCCTTGATAGTGCATTGTTCACAGAAATCCTGATGCTGAAATGATTCAAACAAAAATCAGTTAATCAACAAACCAATATACATTATAAATATCTATAAAAATATTTCATTAATAGGCTTCAGAAATCAGTCAAAAAACCAATATACATTATAAATATCTATAAAAAATATTTCATTAATAGGCTTCAGAAATCAGTCAACAAACCAATATACATTATAAATATCTATAAAAATATTTCATTAATAGGCTTCAGAAATCAGTCAACAAACCAATATACATTATAAATATCTATAAAAATATTCTAAACAAAAGGTCTTTGTCATAAAACCATCCACTTGTATAAAAAGAACACAGAAAATTTAAAGATTATTTTGATAAAACTCTACATTTCATCTATATGATACAGACGTTTCTAAGAGCTTATAAAATATATTTCTTTAATAGGCTTCAAGCCTTGAAACAGTAACCATTAGATTCATCTCATCATGTCTCAAAAGAGATAGATTCAGGGTGGGAGTTTTAGACACGCAATTACATAATTAATAACAGATCTTAACTAACATTTGTCTATTCTTTCAGTATTAAATATCCACACTATCTTATACTCAACCCATGTTATAACTTAATTTGAAAAGTTTGGCCTTACCTAGGTTGTGGAAGAATGTGTTCTTCATTGTCAAGATACCTAGCCACAGTTACAGCAATACCATCATTCAATGTCTGAAGAAATAAAATATATATTTCAAAAGTTAAAAACAGAAAGATTACACACATATTTTTTAATAATTGAGTATTAGGAGTAAACAAATGGAACCAATGTTATATGTTTCAGTTTGGGTTATTAACAGGTTTTACAAACATCTGGGTTAAACAAAGGGTCACTTGCGTTGTGCTTTTCATATCTGATTTTCAGTAATCCTAACACTAGGCTACAATTCTATATATGACTTGTATAAATATGCTGTTTGAGTAGGGTTTTTCTGGTTTTCCAATGTTTCGTAAACCAGTGTTAAACCTGGGTTTCGATATAACCCTGTATTATAAAACCTAGACGTGAAACTGGCTCATTGTATTCACAATTCAGTCTACAGAAGAATCCTGCAGCCACTACATAGATTTCCCTTTTGATTAGCAGCAAGGGTCATTTATATGCACCATTGCACAGATAGGGTTGAAACATTTATATAAGAAAGAAACTGCTATTAAAATAAAATACAACACTAACATTTTTAATGCTAATATTGCAACTAATTTCGTACCTGTCAATTGTGGACAAGTTATAAGGGGACAAATATTCCGAGACATAAAGGATTAAAGTCAACTTATAAAAAATATTAAGAACTGTTTTTTTTAAATTAAGTTCTACTAGAAATATAAAAAGTTTTGCTTTAGCTTAAAAATATTCACAGTAGATAATTAATGAAACTGTTGTGTTACCTCATCTACAACCATCTGCAATGTTCTCATATCAATATCCCGAGTATCTGTTGGCTCGGTCAAACGCAGATGTTTGATGGGCGATATTTTCTCACCAACAACTTGCACATTGTCAATCCTGTAAAGAAGAAACACTCATAATAAAAAAATAAAAGAGCTTTACAAATATTTGTAAGTAGGTTTTTGAAAACTGCAAATTTATACACATACATTGCAGGCCCCTATGGACTATTCTCTCCACATGCCAAAAGGAAAGGATTGTTAGTTTGATGACACTAGAGTAGTCACACTAGTGTGGTAGCAATGGGTTTCATCTTTGTTACTAAAACTAACCTCTGTCCTAGCCATGTCACCATTTTTTTTCACTTTGTGTCTCAGACTTTATTAGAGTTCAAGTCTAGACTTTAAAAGTTTTATAAGCACGGTGTCTGGACAGACAGAAGGAAAACCAAGTTGTATGCCCAGGACAGCATGCTTGAATCTTAATTGGATACTAGTACAGAAATACATTTGACCAACCAACCTATCAAGGTACTAAATTAACATCTCCTGTTTGTAATTCTGCTCAAAAGACCAATTAAAATTGGCAAAAGCTATACAAAAGCCCAGCTACATTTCCAGGTAGTCCATATATATGAACTCATTCTGAACCAGTTAGAAAATATGCTAATTTTGAACCCTGGTTATAACTAAAAGTTAAAACTTACTTTGAGAGACCTTCATGCATGAGTTCACAATTTTCCCTCAACTTTGTCAACATACCTGCAAACAGAACAATCCAGTACGGTCTAAGGGGAGACAACTATAACAATTGTTAGAAATGTTTGGTTTATAGTAAATCTTTGTTGTTTATTAAATGTATTTTATCCATATATTATTCATAGTTAACCAGAAAGAAAATTAGCTCTAGATACCGATTTATTTTAAATGTTTTTAATTCAACCACAGTGTCACCCCACAACAGCCGATGTTTATTTTTATGTGCATGGTGGGGGGGTCATTAATTTCTAGTAGATGTTACACAAGCTTATTGTAAATCTGATAACTGTTTGTGTCACAAATAATTATTTCTATTAAGTCTGGTTACCAGCAAATTAAATACTTTTTATTTTTGTGGCATGTTTCAATGAAGTTTCATTGCTCACAAGAAAAGAATCTGTATCTAAACCAGACACAGAAACAACTATTTTCTGATGCACCCCACCTCATCTTATTCTTAAACTGATTTATTATATTTAAGACTTCCATCAAAAGTTTAATGACATATTCACTCTAAACTAATTGTACATTTCAGTCCTCAAAATGTGAAGCATCAATCAGCAATAGCAATAGTAAAACTGATTTTTGACAAAAATATTAATATATTATGAAGTCTGCTCATTTTTTAAAAACAGCTTTCAATGTGCCACTGAAAAAGGATTTATCGATGGCAATTAAGTTTTGTTGCAAGAGCTACATATGAAAACAGCAAAGTAGCTTGTGTGAAATGTTTTGGATACATACTTGGATTCTCTTCAATAAGAGTCAAAGCCTGAGCTGCTGCGGATGCCAACATTGGTGGTAGTGAAGCCGAGAAGCAGTAACCAAGACCTGACAAACGCTGTAATATCCAAAACACAATATTATTACTGATAAACAAAATAACACAAGCATCAGTTCTTTATACAAATACGTATGTAATGAAGTAAAGAAAGGAAAAAATTCCACATATTTCTTGGTAAATAAATCAGTTAAATATGTATAAATTAAAGTTTGTATATCAACCCACCTGGTGGTCAATAACATACTTCTTTCCACATCCAAATCCACCACATGACGCAATTGAGTTCTCTAGGTTGGCTGTTATCAAATCAATTTCATCAATCTGTGGATAAACATTCAGATAAATACAACAATGTCTTTTAGAAAGTTTGTCTATTTCTTGTGAGATTATGATTATAGTAAATAAATCTTTCACCTAAAAAGCTTAGGAGAAAGATACAGATATTGATTTATATTACGACATAACCAAAAAAGGTGTTTTCAGCAACATGTTGAACAAAATCATGTTGAACTTATTTTAATTTAATTTTAAAAATTGATTTCAGTCTTCTGTGAATTTTAGATACTAAAAACCCAAAAATACTCTGAAATATTTTTTATAAACATTAAGGGCAGCACTTTTTCTAGATAGAGCGGGTTGACTGGAGAAACAATTTATATAATTTAATAATGTGTTTTTGAAAGGCTATCTGCTACCAGCCAATTACAAAAAGGTATTCCTTCTTTTCCATTCTTCTTACTTTAATTATTTCTCTTTTGATCCAACACCCCACCCCATTGTCACATAAAAATATAATGAATGAAAACTTACTGAGATACCAAAGTGTTCTGTGACACCCTTGCCCGTCTTGCCGAGCACTGCAAAGGACAAACTTTCCTCTATGAAGACCCTCACCTTGTACTTCCACTTCAGCTCCACCTGACAAAAGCAGAGCAATCAAACATAATACATACAGCAGGGTGTTTTTGTATTCCTTATTCCTTTTTGTAACCCAATTCTTGTGATACTCCTATAAACGAAAATCAAGCGAATCAAATTTGAATACCATAAAATCAATCTTAAAAATATTTTTATTCTACCGAAGAAAGTCAGGCAACATCCACTAGAAAATATAACTAGTCACGAAGTTAACATTCTAAGCTAGACACACTGTATGACTAAAGTGAAATAATTAGACACAAAAATAATGTTGTATTAAACAAAGTCATTTGCTTTTGTTTCAGGTAATCAAACTTCTGCATTTCTGGTTTTATTTTTGCAAAATAACAGTTTAAATGTCAAAAGGGAATCTACAAGTAACTTGTGGGTCTTTTGGCAATGGATGGTGTGATTGGTAAAGAAGACTGATTAAAGAATCATACTGTAATGGTAAAAATTCAAGTTGCATATTGCAACTAAAGGAATTTTTCTAGGAATAGATGTAAAAATTATGGTTGCTTTTGCGACATGCTAACTTTGAGCTCTGAATTACTGTGAGAATACAAATGAATTCTGTAGAATGTGACCAAAAAAAGAGGTAATTAAAGCAGCAACAGGGCCAACAAAATAAAGAGGCCCTTTTGACTCAAATAGCTAAATGATTACAAATGATAAGCTCCCCTGCAAGTAAAATGACTAAAAACTAATGTAATTATGCCAATCACCTTGCTTTTAGTGAACCACTAAAACTGGTGCATATTATAAACTTACCAATTTCGGCAGAGGAACAATATCTCCAAAGTTCATCGACAGACCCTCTACAACAATAAACTTTCGGGTGACTTTTGCTTTCTTTGTATTCTGAAAGCAAGGAAAAGAGGATTGTTCGTTTAATGACAATCCAGCATATTAATTATTCAAGCACATTGTTTATTCAGTATAATTAGGTGTCAAATGTTATTTGCTACTTATAATAACTTTCAGAACAAATCTGCTATCACCACATAGATTTCTCTTTCAAAATAGCAGCAAGGATCTTTTATATGCACTTCCTCTGGACAGGACAGTAAACGCCTAGTCATCAGTTATGGACCATGAAAAATAGCATTGTAATTTTTATTTTATAATGAGCAAGATTTTTAAAATGGACTTGATAAAACTGTGAATTTTACACTACCCAGGAGATGTAATGGCACTCTAGTTGGAACAGGAATACATCAAACCGGTATGGTTACGCGGAAGCAATCTTAAGGTTTTTTTTTAAAACATTTTCAGAACATGATTATTAAGACCTTTTTATCTTTCTCCTCTTGTATTTTTAAGACTCTCTCCAAGTCTTCCATGTCATTGTGTTTGAAGTATATGACAGTGCTGCGGCTGGCTACGACACCTTTCTGGACTGAGAAGCATGCACCATCATCACTGAAACAAACAAAAAATTTAAACTCTGTGTAACTGATCAAATTTTACATTAAAGTTTATTTTAAAGTTTTCTTTTCTTCTCGTGCATTCAGACTTTTTATGGCTGCTATATCAACAATCCAGATGTGGTTATGAAAATTTCTGGTGATTGTTTTAACGACACCACTAGAACACACTGAATTATCAATTACAGGCTACTTGATGTTAAAACATTATGAAATTTTGGCATGTAGTCAAATGTGAGCTAGCCTCCTAAGGGTTTTGAACCACAGTCTTCAGATTGGGAGTCCAATGTCCTACCACTGGACACTGAGGCTCACTCTGGTAGTTGATGACAGATCCCCAGAGTCTGAAGATGAAATAGCATGTTAAGTATAAATATAATTCAGTTATTAGTCATATTACTACGTTTTTGGCTAATATGCAGTAGGACAGCACATACCATGGCTTCTGATACACCAATTATGAACCAACAGCTGAAACAAGAAAAAGCCCAATGAGTCCAATGAAAGGGATTGATCTGACGACCCATCACACCCCAGGCAGATGCTTTACCTCTGCACTATAACGCACTCATGAGCAGTATAAACATATGTAAGATACATCACTTGCAGGTTATTACCAAAATACGATATCTCCTCTCTTTGAGTAAGCGGGAATAGCACTAGCAATGGTGGAGAATCCATAAGAGTAGAGAATTGATTCCTCAGTATTCATGAACCTAGACAGCTGGTTTTCCAGTTCCAAATGGACATCTGAAATCATGAACAAAGTATCCAGGTACAGTAAGAACAAAATAGCACATGACATTTTTTTAAGGCATGTTTTCATTATTATTACTTGGCTTACAGATATTTATTTGGGGGTTTTTCAGGGTTTTTTAAAACTATGATACTACAAAGAATAAGTAACAAAATTCCAATATGAACAATGATAAAAAAAACTTAATGTGGTGAAAAGATTCAGCACTTTCTTGTACAATGAATATATACCAGAAATTGAGACTTGCAATTTTATAAATGAAAAACAATGGAAAAAAACATGAAATTATTTATTCTATATATTTCTTTATTAAAGCTATTGTTATTGTCCAAGTTTAAAAAATCATTATGAACTTTTGAGACAACAGTAAAAAAAGATAATTAAAAATACTTTTGTTAATTTCCTACCAAACGTTCCATAAAATCCTCTTGGGCCACATGAACCAACCCCATACACTTTGAGTGTCTTCAGAGCAGCTTCCTAACAAAAATAAACATTGAATAACATTTCTTTTCAAATGTTTTTTTTTTAGAATACTGAAGTGCGGAAGTAAAATTATTGTTCAATTAGCAGTGTCCCCTCACAAAAAAGGTGGAAATATTTTTAGAGATTTTGTCAGTAGAAGCTACCATTTATGCCAGATAGGAAATAATATCAAATGTGTATGATCTGCATATTTTTCTCGCTCAGATGACATGTCATGAGAGAAAGCTGGTCAGTGATGAAGAAGCAAATATAGTGGTCACTATGGGCACAGCTATGCTGAGTAACAGAGTTGGATCTAAAGCCTATAGGTGTCAAATGTTCAACCCTGATTATTAGCTAACCAGGCGTGTGTGACCGAGTTCATCATAAAGCTGGTCTTTTAACAAGTCATAAGAGGTAGTATCTCAAGCAGGTTTAACTGTAATTTTTAATGAACATTAAATATTAGCAGGTTTAATGATTTGGTCACAGAATTACGTAAATGAAGAATGTTTTCACAAAACTCATCTGGTCCAAATGACATCAGCCTGAGATACCATGTCTTCCTATACTAACAAAATTTGTTTATCAAGGTGAAGGTAATTAATGCCTTTGGTTAGCCTTGTCATAAGCTAAACATATTAATTGCCCTGGATAGCCTTGTGGTACACACAACAAACCATGGCACTACAGCAAATTCAAAATGTATTTATGGGGTACGATTGGAAATATGTTACAGCCATGCTCAAATTTGACAGCTGATTTATGTTTATTTTAACACTCCTTCACTAAATACGTTTAGTACTTACTTCAATACTTTTGTTTTCAGCCATGCCTAGGAAGTTGAACGTTGCCATGTTCAGACATTTCTTACCACCGATGTTCAAATACTTGCTAGGCCGACTGAAAAGACAATCAAATTTCTTTCTTCTGTTGCATGCTACATGAAAGACACACTAATGCCAACGTTTTGGAAAGTTAAATAACGCTTCTGCTGAACGTGATTAACAAGCCGCAAGATGAGTTAGTCAGGCAGCCATTACCTTAGAGTAGTAACTTTGAGAAACAAGTCCTTAGACAAAAATGAATTTGTTGTCTAATTTGAAGCACAATCAGGTTCAGTGGTAGTAATTAATAAATATTTCCACTCTCAATGGAGACTAGTCTAGAAAGGTTAATAGTTCCTAAGAGAAAAAAAAAACTAGTTTTCCATTATTGCCTGGAACAATTGGAAAGTTAACTGTTAATGCAGACACCTGTTAATAATGACACACAACCTTTGACATACCAGTTGTTGAATGGATCCAAGGATGATGGCTAACATCACCACATGGTTAATGCAGGTATGTTGGATGAGAGAGGTCCTAAGATATTTAATACTGGAGTTGGTGTTAAAAGTTATATATATATATATATATATATATATATATATATGTAACAAACATAAATGTTACCTGACTTACATTTTAGTGCTGACTGGTAAATACAATTATCACAAATAGCTTTAAAAATTAAAATAGACATCTATTTTGAAGAAAAGACTTTTAAGAAAGTTGTTAGTTGCATGGTCACTATCATAATTTCTAAAATATGTCACTCTGATGTAAGGTTTGCACTTTATTCAGCATCAAAAGAAACAAAACATCTCCGTTATGTACACACCCTGATATCATATTTTTCTCCATGGCCATAATGATTGGATGGTCGTCTGGAACATCTGGTACTAAGGGTTCGGGATTCCATTCTGAGATGAGCTCTTCTTTCTCCTTTAAAATGAAAGTAATCACAAAAGACAATTTTTATTTTGTGTAAACAAGGCTTTATAACAAAGTTATCATAGACAGGAATCGTGTAACTCACTAACTGGCATAATGTAAATAAGCCAAAGTTCTTGTTCAATTTATCAAGAGGTTACAACAGTTCGTTGAAAGTCAAAATAGTATATAAGTTTACCATGACATTAACTAAATTCATGGCCATAGATAGTTGGGGGTGGGGTGGGAAATGAAAAAGTTCCTTAAAAGTAATTTTATGTTTTTTGTTAAATGACTGGATCAGGCCTGTGGAATTAGAATTTTTATTAATCGCCAGCCGGGCTAGTAAATAAAAAAAATCCACTAACCCGCAGTTATTATCACTAGCCTGATATTTTATTTTATCAGTTTCTGCAACAAACATTGAACCCTTGCTCTGGTTAGGTGGAGCATATTTTTTACAAAACATAATATTTCACGATTTGTCATGAATAATCCATTACCTGGGTTCACCTGTCCTTTTTCCATTTTTCTTGTCAAGAAAGTGTGCAAGTTTCCTTGTCACACTTTTTTTTCTTTACTTTAATTTCATCACTTGTTTTCTCCTCTCTTTTTTTCTGGTGGCTTTGAAACATTTCAAGATTATTTCCACATTTTAATTTAGCAGTTGACATTGCAGAAGACATGCACAAAGCGAAACAACGTGAAGATTCAGCCTCATTTTCAGAATGTTAGCAAAGTTAAAATGGTGACAACTTTGCATTAGAGATCAGATGACACTACATGGTTTACGGAACTGTTTATGATTTCGTAAGTCAACATTGCAGAACACAAAAATTGCAAGTCGCCCAACAGTCTAGTGGATTTTGATGATGATTCACCCAGGAGGTTTTTTCACCAATTCTGGTGCGCAGGCAAATGCAATTCGGCAGGCCTGATGGATGGTGAAGGGAGAAGGGGAATGACACATTTACCTACATGTTAGTTATAACCCTGAACTACTTATGCAAACAATATTCTGTTTATTTCTTCTTTAATTTTCATGAAAAATATGAATGTTCAAGTAAAAACATCAAGATAATTGCAGACTTGATAACTTTTTTGGTACCAGTTCCTTATTTTATAATAAACACTACACGATGTTCATTTCAAAACTCAAACAAACAAAACATCAACATATTTTTATTTTTAATGAACAATATCAGTTAACTTTTCACAGATTGGAAACAAAAAGAAAATTATTCTAAAAGAGAATCGTACCTCATCTGTAAGCACAGGCCTTGGTGGAGAATAGCTTTTTGATAAAATCAACTTCACAATCCAAAGGATAAGAAATGCTTCTAGCATCAAATGATAAAGTGGTGCCTGAAAAACAGAAATAATATATATGAGGGGGAATTCAAAAAGTTTCGAGTCTGATCCAGTTCTCGAAAGGATAGTTGATTTTTTTTTTTGCTTAGCAGTTTCAAAACATGCAGAACTCTTTAACACTCAGTCAGACATGATTTCTGTGAGTATCAGACACCCAGATTTGCTTAAAAACTACGCACTGGTTGAAGGAACAATCCCTTTAGCATACCATTCTGGCAACTTCTCTTTTCAGCCAGCAGTCCACAAATGTTTAAACAGAGGATGTGGTACCTGTTATCCTGTATACAGAAAAGTGCTGATAAACAATTCCTTACCGCTAGTCAATAACTGAATAAGGATTGCCTATGTGGTACCTGTATACAGAAAAGTGCTGATAAACAATTCCTTACCGCTAGTCAATAACTGAATAAGGATTGCCTATGTGGTACC